>JAVTVY010012882.1:0-51563 GCA_036873755.1 Hanleya hanleyi
CAATGAAGCCGTATAAGGTTATAAAAGATGAGAACTCGGCGTGTCCTTTTATCCCATAGCCAAGCAAATTAGCGAATGTCAAACTTCACGCAATTAGTATCACATTATAATGTATCATAGACCTTTTTCATAACTTTAATACATTATGACATCACTATGCAATTGTCAACTAATATGCAGTTTTAAATACTAAACTAATACTAAAATAACTAAAAAGCGTGAAATATTCTGAATATCACTTACTGCTTATTTTCGTCTCGAAGATAAATATTTTCACTCGCCCTGTGGCTTCGTGAAAATAGTCGAAATGCCAGGCCACACATCCTCGCAAAATAATGGTATAAATTATAATACCTATTATAACAATATTTTCTGGTTAAAGAAGTGAAACACATTGAACGGAAATGTAGCTGGGCACGAGTTCAGTTCTTCTCTTGTAGCATTTTATCACTTAAGTTATAAGATAAGCTCAAGACTTACCAAGAATCTTATAAGTTAAAATGATATATTCTCAATGAGAACCATATTTTTTCTGGTTGAGATTAAGATTTTTCTAACTTCCGAAATCTGTGATTTCACAAACGAATAATGAAAACAGGTTGTAGACATGTGCAAATAAGATAATCACTTACATGTACTCTATCGGTGCTCGGATGGCTTGCTAGTCCAATATAATCTAGGAAGTGCTTTAAACAAATCTCACCGTCTGTGGGATAACTGGAGACCGGTTTTCTAAATAATTAATCGCTTAACACCTTTAGTGCTTGTGACGAATGTTAATGTCGTCTGTCGTCACGATGTTCATCAAGCTGTGAATCTTTATAGTACCATTACAGTGGTCGTCAAAATTGCTATAAAAGATAAACACGGACTTGTTATAAAGACTTCTGGAATACGTCGTACAGACCGTTTGATTATCAACCGATAACTTTTGTGATTTAGTTTATAACGGGAACTGATGAAATGAGAGATAAATTCCAAATGGGTACAAACATCCCCGGGTACTGGCGAAAGTATATAACAAGGAAACGTGCGCAAGAAAAATACACAGGAAAATAATCAGCGATTGCTATTTACAGGAAACTGTGTACCTTCGTACAGAGTCGCTATGACAAAAATTATCATGACCGGTGGTGTGTACTCTATGTGCACATTAATACGTACGTATATACACCAAAATTGTGAACATTTTACATCGTAAATTTCTGTGAGAAACGTTATTGGAAGGACTAAATATGGCTATATATTCGATGTCATTTCCATCATTTACGAACCCATAACCACACGCGGTTTTATTGTGGGTCATCATGGATAAAATGGCCAGTTGGCCTTTGTCAGATTCAAAACGCTGTATAAAATTAAACGATAATCCTCAACAATTAACATCAGTAAGAGACATTCCATGATGGCTTCTTAATATTTTACGTTATAAACATACTTGAATTCATGAGCATGAAATGAAGACAAAAGTGGACATGATTATACAGGATGCATTCAATCTGTGCTGAGATATGGTATTCTTTGACGGATAAAGGATATATCTATAGAAAAAGACTGTGCAGACATTTTGTTCACTACTGATACATAGCATATGTTTATTCGAAGGTACACAATGGCGTGTGTACAAACATGTGTACAGAAGTTCTGAGAGTGTACTTTCCACGCGAATGACTTTTTTATCTGAATAGATGTCTGGGGAAAAGAGGGACCCGTCACTACTGTCTCTCCGTTAACTATATTACAAACGTATTTGCTGATATTTCGGAGCCAAATGCTGACATATAACAGAAGATTTGGTACTTGAGGAACTTTATTACGAAATATCAAGAAAATCGTTCCAGTAGTTCTCCGTGAAACGAGATAACAGAAGCAGGCGGACCATTTGCATATAGAATGTTTCACTGACGGCGACAGTGTAGCCGTAACAATGGATGATCAACTTCAATGAATGATTTTCGTTGTTTTTAATCCTATCTGCCATGGGATGGAGGAAAAATGGCAATGACCGTTCAGCAATCTTCAGTCATGAGAAAAGTAAAAATAAGTGAATTCGCCAAGTTTTTCATCGTGATTTTGGCAGTCCGCCCGTGTTCATAGCACTTGCGAAATCCGGTTGCTGTGAAACTACTGTGCACCCAGTTGTTTTATATATCCTGTCAGGTCAAACAAAATTGTATTATCGGAATAAAACGTCTACTCTCGAAGTTTGTTAATAGCAATTTATTGGTTCAGGTCATATTTTTTATATATCTGCTCGATTTATTCAGAAGAAAAACATAGAAGCCACCACTTTCTTGTTCTAATTATGCTCCATTCGACAGCATTTCGGCTTGTAGCGAAAGAAAAGTTGAGTGCAGTATTCAGTACAATTTGTTTTTCCTTGCTCGGGTTTTTTCGCTATTCAGTCAGCAGAAATGCTAATAGCTCAGGCAAGCTATGCAGTATAAGAATCAGCACAAGCCATCGTATTAAATAAAATCAATACAGTTGCTTAGTTGCGATTGAAATAATTGCGCCACCATAACCATATCAAATGCAAATGCGATAATTTGTAATGGAATTGAAACGATTAGCACCACACATATCACCTGAATCATATTAGGACATTTGGACTCCCCGTTTCAAAAGCGTAAGTTATGAATTCTCATCAGATGACAGGATAGAGCTATCAGATCAATGGTCTTGAATATTTGTACCTACGATCGCCCAAGCCAGGAACTGTATGGTCATTAAGAATACTGATCAGCGATACAGATTTTAAATTTTTGGAAAATCATGATGTCTTGTCGGCATCATTGAAAACTGTTGACCGCTTCTCTCTTGCAGGAAACTAGCATATGTTTATGTATACTATGATTGTTTTTTTTTTAAATTTGGTGCTAATACTGTTATGTGGAATATGGAATAGGTACCCCCTGTACAGACCTTTTGGTCTTTGATATATGTTGGCATTTGTGGGAAGTTGATGCTGGGTCGACATCGGGCCTTACAGACTAGTCTTTTGTGTTAAATGCCGTCATTTACATCTGACGACGATACAGCTCACCAATCTCCAATGTACGAGATGTCACAGCGAGACAGCTCACCAATTACCAGTATACGAGTTGTCAGAGCACTTCCATCATAGCTCTCTAGATTTGTATCTAATACCGCTTATGTCGGTGCTAGAGGCCGTGTGGTCATATCATCCAAGTTGCCACATAAACAGGTACAATAAAAGCGTATCTGAGATACAACACATATCACGAATCGTTAGATTCTACGTATGTGCTTTAGAATAGGTTAACCAGAGGACTATTCTGTGAAGTCATGTGACGCAGTCAGTATATCGGCATCTCTTCCCACTTCCCTTATATGTGTTGTAATTTGGATTATAGACGCGGATATTCTTTAATGGACGAAGGCTGAATTATGAATGACGGACTAGACGCTTGTAATTGAAGATGTCCACATGGGCAGATGCGGTGGAAGCGTAACTGAGATACTAATCATCGTAGGTATTTTTTGTTCTTGTGATTTTTAGCCCACCATCACCAGATGGTGGGCTGTTCAAATCGCTTTTCGTCCGTGGTCCGTCGTCCGTCGTCCGTCCGTCCGTAAACAATTTCTTGTTATCGCGATTTCTCAGGAAGAACTGCATGGATCTTTCTCAAATTTGGTACACAGGTTCCCCTTGGGGTCTAGTTGTGCAAGATACATTTTCTGGTCCGATTCGAAAATCCAATATGGCCAACAGGCAGCCATCTTGGACTTCCTCATGAAACTTTATCGCGATTTCTCAGGAACTACTTCATGGATCTTCATCAAATCTGGTACACAGGTTCCCCTTGGGGTCTAGTTGTGCAAGATACCTTTTCTGGTCCGATTCGAAAATCCAATATGGCCACCAGGCAGCCATCTTGGATTTCCCCATGAAACCTTATCGCGATTTCTCAGGAACTACTGCATGGATCTTTCTCAAATTTGGTACACAGGTTCCCCTTGGGGTCTAGTTGTGCAAGATACCTTTTCTGGTCCGATTCGAAAATCCAATATGGCCACCAGGCAGCCATCTTGGATTTCCCCATGAAACCTTGTTATCGCGATTTCTCAGGAACTACTGCATGGATCTTTCTCAAATTTTGTACACAGGTTCCCCTTGGGGTCTAGTTGTGCAAGATACCTTTTCTGGTCCGATTCGAAAATCCAATATGGCCACCAGGCGGCCATCTTGGATTTCCCCATGAAACCTTGTTATCGCGATTTCTCAGGAACTACTGCATGGATCTTTCTCAAATTTGGTACACAGGTTCCCCTTGGGGTCTAGTTGTGCAAGATACCTTTTTGGTCCGATTCGAAAACCAATATGGCCACCAGGCAGCCATCTTGGATTTCCCCATGAGCCTTGTTATCACGATTTCTCAGGTACTACTGCATGGATCTTTCTCAAATTTGGTACACAGGTTCCCCTTGGGATCTAGTTGTGCAAGATACCTTTTCTGGTCCAGCCAAGATCCAATATGGCCACCAGGTGGCCATCTTGGATTTTCCCATGAAACTTTGTTATCGCGATTTCTCAGGAACTACTAATTGATCTTTCTCAAATTTGATACACAGGTTCCCCTTGAGGTCTAGTTGTGCAAGATGCCTTTCTGGTCCGATTCGAAAATCCGATATGGCCAACAGGCAGCCATCTTGGATTTCCCCATGAAACCTTGTTATCGCGATTTCCCAGGAACTACTGCATGGATATTTCTCAAATTTGGTACACAGGTTCCCCTTGGGGTCTAGTTGTGCAAGATACCTTTTCTGGTCCGATTCGAAAATCCAATATGGCCACCAGGCAGCCATCTTGGATTTCCCCATGAAACCTTGTTATCGCGATTTCTCAGGAACTACTCTATGGATCTTTCTCAAATTTGGTACACAGGTTCCCCTTGGGGTCTAGTTGTGCAAGATACCATTTCTGGTCCGATTCGAAAATCCAATATGGCCACCAGGCAGCCATCTTGGATTTCCCCATGAAACCTTGTTATCGCGATTTCTCAGGAACTACAGCATGGATCTTTCTCAAATTTGGTACACAGGTTCCCCTTGGGGTCTAGTTGTGCAAGAAACCTTTTTTGGTCCGATTCGAAAATCCAATATGGCCACCAGGCAACCATCTTGGATTTCCCCATAAAACCTTGTTATCACGATTTCTCAGGAACTACTGCATGGATCTTTCTCAAATTTGGTACACAGGTTCCCCTTGGGGTCTAGTTGTGCAAGATACCTTTCCTGGTCCGTTTCGAAAATCCGATATGGCCACCAGGCAGCCATCTTGGATTTCCCCATGAAACCTTGTTTTCCCAATGAAACATTGTTATCATCATTTCTCAGGAAGTACTGCATGGATCTTTCTCAAATTTGGTACACAGGTTCCCCTTGGGATCTAGTTGTGCAAGATACCTTTTCTGCTCCGATTCGAAAATCCAATATGGCCACCAGGCAGCCATCTTCGATTTCCTCATGAAACTTTATCGCGATTTCTCAGGAACTGCTTCATGGATCTTTATCAAATTTGGTTCACAGGTTTCCCTTTGGGTCTAGTTGTGCAAGATTTTCTGGTCCGATTCGAAAATCCAATATGGCTGCCAGGCAGCCATCTTGGATTTCCTCATGCAACTTTGTTATCGTACTGTTGGGATCTTTCTCAACTTTGGTACATAGGTTCCCCTTTGGGTCTAGTTGTGTAAAATACCTTTTTCGATCAGATTCGAAAATCCAATATGGCCACCAGACGCCCATCTTGGATTTCCCCATGGAACTTTTTTATCGTGATTTCTCAAGAAGTGCTGCATGGATCTTTCTGAAATTTGGTACACAGGTCCCACATGCGGCCTAGTTGTTCAAGATACCTTTTTTTGGTCCGATTCGAAAATCCAAGTTACGCTTCAAATTAATACGGTATTTCGGAGTTGTGATGTTGCATCACAAGAGTCGGCGGATGAAACGGTGGGGCATATTCTATATATTGACTATAGAGAATATCCGTACCTTCACCTTCCATATCAAGGAATTCAAATAATTCGGAATTAAGAAGTATTTCTTCAAGTTGTCTTTAGTCCATGCAGTTTGCAATTGAACTGCCCCACCATTTCGTCTGCCGGGGGTCGGCTTCATGAAGGGACGTCACTCTTGTGACACAACGTCACAACTCGACAACTGTAGACTACTGCATGTTTCGATCCAAGGTAGATAAATCAGGATTCAGACACTTAAATAGAAGTTTCAAATTTACTGTGCGGACCGGATCCCTTCAGTATTAAGTATTGTACCATCTTACTATTTTCGAGCATGGTATCTTAAAAGATATGTCTCAAACTAGCCCAGTAAACAGAACAGAATTAGCATTCGTTCCTAATTATAAAATCTTAAGTATGTTTCATAGCTCATGCCAAAGTGTCAAAGAGATATTTGTCTTCGCTTCCAGTACCCAATCATGACACGTGCAAAAATAAAAAAAATAAAAAAATACTACAAAACGAAGACGAAGGATCCTCTGTACATGTACATTCACTTTCAGACTAACTTGTAGTCTTGTACTATAACAACCGACATAAGTACAGTTTCTAGAAATCTTGAAGCTCCTGAAACTTAGAAAGATATCTTGGTGTTTTCCAGTGTCCCTTTTTCGATCAGATTCGAAATTCTGTAAACAAAATTACAAATCAATCGCTTGTTCCTAGTAACAATGGAGAAAAAGATCCTCTTGTCATTAGCTTACAATTATCGGACAATGGTGGGCGCCAAGATCCTTCAGGATCTCTCGTTTAGATATACAGTCAGAATATTGACCTATGGGAGTAACATGAATTCAAGTCAGTACGCCGCCTTCTTTTTCCGTCACCTATATATGTTGCGTTTAATACCTAGTACCCATCACTAGTAAACCAAACATCACATTGTTTACATATCCCAGTAAGGATCCTGCCTTACCACAACCAAATACTGCGAATATTTACACCTTATATTTACATTGACTTGAGAACGATACTAGTACCTGTATCGAAACGTCGTCCTGAATAAACTAGAAGTTGTTATCCATAAGCAATTTGTTTATTTATCTACTTCCCAACTTCTAAATGCCACTTAAGGAAAACTATTTACACCTTCCTAGCATCTCCCGCTTTTAGAATATAACCATATTATGGAGTTCTTTGATCTTTAATCAAGCTTACCTTGATGTTAACACACAGTGTTTTTATCACCGCTGGTCTGATACCATCTAGCGAATTGTATACAGTGGAGTGTTCAAAATGTGTAAGTCCTGAAGACTAGATTTGATTAATACCGCTATGTTTACAATTCAAGGGCGGGTAAAGCATATGGGTGTTCAAGTCGTTCCATGACAACACCATCGAACCAAATTGCATCAGTTTTAACGAGAAGTCATAAGTTTTTGCTTAAATTTATTCATGGTAACATAAGCCCAAAGAATAAAACCGTGGACAACCACACTTGGGGATTTCAATTTGAAAAGATTGAACATTTGGAATGTGTTTTGGACCAAAGTTACATGGACGTTTTGTCCTCTCGTAAGTGATTCTGTATTCCTTCATTAATTCTTCTGTTGGTACAATATCCACCAATGAAAATTATGAATATCAGGGGGAATCGGACCCACTAAGTATCAACTAAGATATATTCTCAAATAATTATCAATGAAGAAATGTTATCATTTAATTATCAATGGAGATATGTTCTCATGTAATTATCAAAGAAGGTGTATGTTCCCATATAATTATCAATGATGATATGTTCTCATTTAATAATCAATGAAGATATGTTCTCAGTTCATTATCAACGAAGAGTCAGGTAATCAACCACGGGAATATTAAAGTTGCAAATTGTTTACATTAAATAGTAGTTGGTAGTGTGTATATTCATAATCGGATACCACCGTCGCCCTGTTTGACGTCGTATCTAGGTCACGACATTCTAACTTCATTTCTCATAAAATTGGAATACAATATAAACCTTTAAAATTGTGTGTCAAATTGAAGCTAATGACAAAAAACAAAGCTAACACGTATGTTGAAATTGAATACTGTATCAAGCGAGGTCATTTGGGATCATTTAAGTTCGCCTTGGGTCAAACAGTCTTATTAACCATCTGGGTCACCACTATATATAAAAAAGAGAACTCCTTGACAGGGACAATATGCCGCATATTGTGATTTAAATACTGTATAAATATTTAATGTCACTTGGCTTTACAATCTCAACTGGTGACGACGTACCTAATCCTAAAACGCATTGTCCCGGATCCGTCGTCTCATCAAACTGATGTGGTTAACAGCTTGTTGAACTAAATATTGGTAAGTTTCCTATTAACCCTATCTGGCCTGGGTTTTTTGGGACGTATCCTGGCCTGGGGGGAGGGCCGAAATGCCTCCCCTCCCCTAATTATTTTTCTTACCCGTTGAGCTAGCGGGCTGAAACTTATCACACTACACCCTTGGGTCAAGCTCTACCAGAAAATGTAACAAAAAATCCAAGATGGCCGCCTTGATGACGTCACAGTGACGTCATTTTCAAAAACGACATTTTTGGTCGATTTTTCGGGCGGATTTTCCGATTTTTTGATTTATGGAATTTCTCCTGAAAAACTGCATGATAAATTAGCAAATATTAATGTGATGTGAAATAAAATAGTTTTTGCCTACTTTTCATTGCAGAAAAGCAGAAATTTTGAAGAAAAATGACAAAAACATCACTTTTCTGGTACCCACGTGGTCGCCATCTTGAATTTACCCATGATTCTCTGCTCGGGGGGTTATGCAAATAGTCTCAAAATGACTCCAATATGATAAACTAAAAAGCCAAAGCGTTTCAGCTCTCCATTTTTTGTCGTTCCAGAGATAGCGCAGAAAGTTTGGTAGGCCGCCCCCCCCAGGCAAGGTAGGGCTAAACTAATAGGGACTACATGTCAAATTCTGTATAACATATCCTCTCAACTTCTTTATCACAGATCCAACAAGTCCTGTCTGAAATGTGGTAAATAAAGTGACCATCAAGGAGAAGTCGCTAGGTGTGCAGCGTAGTGCATTGATAACCCAAACAACAGAACCATATGGGGGATTGTTTGTTATCGATGAGCGGATCGGAAGTATTTCAGAACAGACACATGCCAATTTGGATTCATGAATTGGAGCGATATGCAAGAGGTGGGAAAAATTGACGACGTCTGGCGACTGAAAAGCGACCATATGACTTATTTCTTGGTATGTTGCATTTACCAGGTTACCTCATGTTAACCCTATCTGGCCTGGGCTTTTTGGGATCAGTCCGAGCCTGGGGGGGGCGAAATGGCCCCCCTAATTAGTTTTCTTACCCCTTCAGCTAGGGAGCTGAAACTTATTACACTATACCCTTGGGTCAAGCTCTACCAGCAAATGTAAAAAGAATTCAAGATGGCCGCTATGATGACGTCACAGTGACGTCATTTTCAAAAACGGCATTTTTTTGGTCGATTTTTCCATCAGATTTTCCGAATTTTTTATTTTTGCAATTTCTCCACAAAAACTGCACGAAAAAATAGCAAATATTAATGTGATATGAAATAAAATAGTTCTTGCCCACTTTTCATCGCGGAAAAGCAGAAATTGTGAAGAAATATGACAAAAACATCACTTTTCTGGTACCCCACGTGGCCGCCATCTTGAATTTACCCATGATCCGCTGCTCGGGGGGTTATGCAAATAGGCTCAAAATGACCCCAATAAGATAAACTATAAGGTCACGGAGTTTCAGCTCTCCATTTTTTTGCTGTTCCGGAGATAGTGCAGAAAGTTTGGTAGGGGGGGCCATAATTGCCCCCCCCCCAGGGCAGGTAAGGCGTTTACTCCATCAGACGTCCATCATGCTCATCCATTAACATCAGATGAGTTGTTTGAGCTGATCTGTCATCACAGCTCCCGAGCTAGCGTATTTAAATCCGCTTAAGCAGGTGCGAGGGACCGTGTGGATACTTCATAGTCTCTACATGAACAGTCACAACAAAAGCGCGGCTGAGATACTGAGGCTCCGTCCGAGAATCCACCGTATTTTCGGGTCTGAATGTTGGGTGTCAACGATTACTTTCCTGTAAAGTCATATGGTTGCTTTTTAGTCGCCAGACGTCGACAACTTTTCCCATCTCTTGCATATCGCTCCAATCTATAGGGAAGCACCTTTTCCCATCACGGTTTCTCACCACAACAAAATTGCCTGCACCACATGTTCGATGGACAAGATTACATATCGTCAGTCTTATTATCCTCACCGACTTTCGTGGAATCGTACACATAACTCTGTAGTAATGATCCATCATATTATAATTGATATAATTAGGGATCGTTTCCATTAATCGTTTTTTCTTCAGTCGCGATTTTTCTTCAATTTTCGCGATTGAAAAACGATCAGTCGCGAATCAGTCGCGAGGATATCGAGAAAAAAAATGAGAAAAAACGATTGAACCTTTTCTGGAAAAAACCATTCTCTCGCGATATCGTTTTTGAATCGTTTACCCATGCGCGATCCGTTCTTGATCGCGAATCTTCAATCGCGAGAGAATCGGGGTTTTTTCAAGGCGCGAGAGAATCGTGAGGCGGAGTGATATTTGACACATAGGCCGTGTTGCCGTCGTACGTCGCTCTATCCGCGAACTGGGAACTACATGTAATGTTGATTGCGGATTTGTCGATGGAAAAACCTATATTACTATACTATACTGTATAAATGCGCAAGATAACCGAATAATATATATGATTCACGATCTATAGTCTCCTACAAGCCGAAGTAGGGCGTATGCTAGAAATATCTATACATATACCAGCTTCCTGTGACGTTCGGGCTCAGATTTATTCTGGCGAAGCGTAAATGAAAAAATTACATGTTTATTCAATATTCGTGTGAGTTGACAATGTATTAATGTTCAGTCATTCCCTTCATACTTTCGATAATTTCCTCATATATTCATGCAACTTGGTATAAACAATACAGGATGATAGTCACAATATCTTGTTTTGTAAATACCGGGTACAGGTCATAAGTGGATTTGAGTTCGTCGTTGATTGCATTATCAGAATGATTACGGCATAGGCTTCATAGAGGTGTGAATGGGCGCATGGCGATAACCCAGAACAGCTTAGCTCTCCAGCCGAGAATTTCTAGGTTAATTAAGGTGAAAAATAGTATAATTAAATATGTATATTTTGTTATAGTAAAACATACATTAGGAAAGGGTATCCATTCATGTTTTGGTACAGTTTTTAAACTATTGAGATGTGAATAAGTTCAAAAAATCACCATCAAGTTAATTTTATTTATTTTATAAGAATATTCGCGGCAGTGATTTCATATTTATATCAAATACATACCACAATGGTGATTGAATCACATATAACGGTTGGATTCGCATATGTACAATACTTTTTATTTTAATTTTATATTTTGATAAATGAACTATGAATGATTCCAAAGGGAAGTTCAAGCCAAAAACCAGCTGAATAGTATATAATTTCATCTCTTACTGGATTAACCAGTTGTGAAAATTTTTACAAATAGCCCGCGCTATATATTAATAATTAAGTGCTTTCGAAGACTCAAAACCCCGTATGACAATGTTATATTCAATACAGCGCCATCTATCTACACAAGGAAAATGGTGATCGTAGGACAAAAAACCATGTGTACAGCGAAAATCTGACGAATCAACTCAAAAATTCAGCCCGCACAGATGCCAAAAACGTTCACGAAAAATACTACACAAGAAATCTGGAATAATACCAGCTTTAAAACACAGAAATACCCAAAATAATAGACGAAATTGCAAGTGCAAATGACCCAATCTGACCATATCCGGGTCTGTGTCCCGTACAAAATATATGTAAATATGAAGTTATAATTATATGCATAACCATTATTCCTATGTATATATATTGGTATTTTTTTTCAATTTCTTTCAATATCCCCATCGTATCTATATAACCGCCAACTGTGCAGAAACACGCTATAGTTTTACACTAGGCAAAGAATGGAAAAGGAAGAAGAAAAAATGATCGAACTTTATATAATCTGACTGAAGTGTTAGAAGCTCGAACGTGTATGTGGGTCAGTCAGGCTGAACCAATGGCGTACTACTTTCGGCTATAATCCTCAATCGTTTTTTTCAATCGTTTATATTTTCTCGATTAAAAAGCGATTGAATCGCGATATCGCTTTTTATTCGCGAGGATTTTCTCGATTGAAAAACGATTGCCAACAGAAAAAAAAAACCATTCGAACAGCGATCGCGAATGAATCGTTTATTTTGAAGAAAAAAAACCATTCCCTCGCGCCTTGGAAAATCGCGACATCGAGAAAATTTGACGAAATAAACGATTCATTCGCGAACGATAATTGGAAACGGTGCCTTATATAACTGCATTATTCTAAAATACTGCAGCTGTTAATTTTATTTTTATCTATTTGATTTTTATGTTTTTTTGTGATTGTCATCTACTTTATTAAAATTAACCGGAAGAAACCCATATTTTATTGCATGACATTACGACATAAAACAAGCCACTTGGGATATCCATTCCTTCACTACAATTTGTTATTCTGCAAAACTATTGTAATATTTTGGTGAAACAACATGAATTGGCTTGAAAACTTCATTAATCATTATAACAGCCTGTCAACAAATTCCATAACTGGACACGTACATATGCGGTATATGTACAACATCCTAATTGCAAGCGCCAAACTGTCAGCCGATATTTGGGACGTAAATCACTTGTAATGACACTGTCGTACAAATGTTTTCATCAACGTAGGATCGAAAATTTATACTACGCAGCGAGAATAATTTTGTTTCGGGTAGTCTGATTGAAAGATATATCTTGACGAAGCGTGGTATAGTATTAGCTTTGACAGCTTTAATAAATGTGTTGAGAAATACCATGTCACTGTTTGACCGATTTTAAACGAGCAAAATAAATCAAGTACATCTGAACTCTGTCAAACACAATATACGTTCATCAAATATGATTTGTGCTTCTCCTAATATTATATTAGCTTTAAATGATTACCGCTGAACTCCAGTTCAGAAGACAATACACACTGTTTTGATACACGCTGTGCGATATGGTTGTAAAGGCTAATTTAAGTTTTGCATTTTGCATGTGACCTGTAGATTATAATAACAAGTTTGCAGACTATAGTGATCACGATTGATACGGCAATACATTTATCTGCCTCAGAACAAAGACGCGTTGATGTTCAATCCTGGATCACAACATAGCGCGTCTGACTTATGATAGCATGGACATAATCATTTTTTTGTTCCAAGCAAAAAATAACTGAAACTGACTTGTTCCTATCATTTATTTTTGCATTTGCATTGCGAGGGCGTCGAGTTCAAATTCAAATACCAACTTCAAATAAGAACTCATTACAAACCTAGAGTGCATCTACGTGATTAGGTTATGTTGTCAATAGTTATTGTTCATTCATTTTATCGGATAGGACTACTTTTATTATTCAACAAATCCATTCCACGCTTCCTATGTAATTATCTATGTAATTATGTTGTATTGAAAATCATCTGTATTATGCACCGTAATGTGGGGTATTCGCTATGGAGAGTTTGTCGGGTTGCATGTCACAGCCCCTAGAAGGAAAACAGGCACTCAAATCGCTCAGTATATCAGTTCAGATTAAGGTCTCCTAATATCGTTCGTTTTTTTCGTCGAGAAATCTGTGATCTTTTTGTCGATATCGCGAATTTCAAAGGTGATAGAGAATCGATAATTTTTTTCACAAAAACCGAATGATTCGCGAAATCGGTGTTCTTTCGCTTTATTGATCGGTTTGCAGTCGAGATATTGTTATCGAAAGGAAAAAAACGATATCCCGGATCAGTCGAGAATCCTTCGAGAATTGTTATCAGTGAAAAAAAAACGATTGAATGTAGTGCCGTTAGCATGTTGCATTGCTGATACCCGTAGACTAGGAGAGAGAGAGAATTAAGGTTTAACGTCGCATTCAGCAACCCCGTAGACTACGGAACCAGGTTACTGGTTATATGCAAAACTAAATATCCCATGTATGTGCTCGGCTCCACTGATAGTCCCATGATAGATAGAACATGTATCAAAACAAAATATATTGACGAAGATACGGTATTCCCTGTTTTAAATAGTAAAGACTGGTGATGGATCGTTTGGGCGGTCAGATGTTCAACCGGACTGATAATCGCTGGACTACATTTTATTAAGTAAAGAAAATAAAGCTTATGAAAATGAGATATTTCAATGCAGTGTATTTTAAAATCGAGATGACATGGTATGTTAGCATTAGGTTGTTAAAGCGCTAGATACAGCTCAATTTTACCTGAGCATATACTTTACACATAGCGGCATAACAGTTGTTAATCTGTGAATGACGTATTGTATACATTCCCCTCTCGATGGTTTTGCGATATACTCTCGAAACTTTCTCGGTCAAACTTCTCGACATTCTTTCGATCAACATAAAACCATTTATTCTCCATGGGTCGAAAAAGACGAATGAAAAACGATATCAATCAATCGAGAATTTTGAAAACAATTTCGTTTCTTTTTCATATTTTTCTCTCGAAGAATTTTCGCTGGTGTAGGGATTTCTTCGAGAAAACAAAAATTCCAGATTGAAAGAAAAACGATTAATGAATACCGGTCAGTTTTAGCCGGTGCTAGGGGCCGTGTGGATACTTCATAATCTCCACATAAACAACAGCAATAAAAGCGCGGCTGAGATACTAAGGCCACGTGTGAGAATCCGCCGTGTTTTCGGGTCTGAATGTTAGGTGCCGAGGGATGATTTCCTGTAGTGTCATATGGTTGCTTTTTAGTCACCAACCATCGGTAATGAAAATAATGAAAAGCGATAACATAATATGGTGGACAATGATGAAATATGTGACCGTAGATAGATGAAATAGTCAAAGCGATTGGGGTGTTAATAAAATGCAAGTTCTTATTCAGAGCACATATTTGCGAGGCCCGATCTCGGCAAAGCTCTTCATTCTGTACCAGCCGAGTGTTTACCACTTTCAAAATTACCATCGCCAGAATAACACCAAATCAATGCTAGTATGGAATAAACATGTGTATAAAATCAATTTCCCGTTTCGTGGAATAATAGGTTCTCACGCGAGTTCAATTCTGTGCGATTTTTCTCATACGCGTTTGTAGGAATGGGCAATGCATGAGCCTTGGCTCGTGCAGTGCCAAATTTGTGCAAATTCGTCTAAAAAAACAGTCAAACTAGGTCAACCGCGTAAACTGCAGTGACGGGTCGATAAATGGACCACAGTACGCTAACTTCGTCCGCTGAGAGATAGAGAGCCATGTTTCTGTAGTTATTATTTCGATTATTTATTGTATTCAAACAGAATAAGCAAGTTTATCATAACTCCGAATAAAATAAAATTAAAGTTGTATAATCTAAAATGCCTTCTAGCGACTGGCGTTGATTTTGACGAATGTTTATTCAAAAGATCTCTGGCAGAAAGTCAGATCGCACTGTCGTTTGACCGAACATGCCATGTTTTTCAGACTGTCAAATTCGTCAGGTCTGTCCATTTTACCAAAAGTGAACAGCAAGCCTTAAATTTTCCCCGTGACGTTCGGCCGTCTGACCGATATCGAATCATATGTTTTTGATGGTATTAACTCCGACATGTTGCTTACAACCGGACGACAAAAGTAGTCCGTGACGTCACGGCTTGACGTCACAACCACAACTTGAAATTTCCATGGTTTTCTACGATAGGAAATCACCATTTTATATGAGAAAAGCTGTTCCAAAAATGTTGCCAAGACATGATGAATGTCCCATATGGTCGAAATAATTTATGAGCGTCAATTCTGACTTTCAGTGGCCTCTCTACGTTAAAAAAATATTCTGAGTGGTAGGGGTCTGACAGGTGACATTTTTATGACGATAAAATAACGTGTACATGCAGTCATACTCGTCATATCATTACGGGTGCACGGGAAGTTTGATGTCACCAGTATGTTTTAACACATCACTGTTTCACCATCAATATCCGAGGAACAGTTCATATTTTCACGCCTAGATCACATGGGCAAGTGAATATTGTTTCACAGCTCAACAATGCTATAACAAGATACCGCCCCTGTCGGACAGAAAAGCTAATATTTTCAGACATGGATGAAGAGTGTTCTCACAGCTGAACAATGTCATATTTAGATACCGCCCCTTGTTCGTGTTTCAATCATAGAGATGGCACCAATTCTGTCCATGAATATAGTTGTCGACAGTGAGTTTATGTTGGTACAGAAGCATTAATCGAAGAAAGCATATCAACTGAAAGAGGTCCTCATTCAATCATAATCCAGTTTTTTGACATCTTGTCGAACTGTGATTCTAATATTCAAATGTTTAATTCTCGCGTGTTTATACACGAATCAAACTTGTAGTGGTCATAATCGCCAATATAACTGCACATAATTTGGGTATGGCGCAACACAACTTGTCCATGTGCATAATCGGTCATATAATTCAGACACAGGATTTGATATGTAGGTTGCGTTTTTTATGTAGATTGAAACAAGTCGCTATTTTGGTGTTGCTTATAAATTATGCTCTCTAAACTGCGCAAATGCTCTCTAAATTGGGCGATTTTGTGAAATAGGAGTGGATGGAACTGACTCACCGATCCTCAGGGATGTGTCGGTAATATTCCGAGAAGATATTTTCTATACTAGAGATTTACCACGATTGATTGGTCGGATGGAAATACTATGGTGATTGATTATACTTCCTGTGCGTCAACGACCACTCTTGGTTTACACCTCACCGCCTCAACATCGTTGCTCTAGCCAACCTGTATCTGCAGGCGTATTCCCTGTTCTTAAGTGAGCCCCTACCGAAAGTAGCTTATTTACATCGTTCCTCATCAATTACTACCAAAAACTGAAAGCTATCATTTTGCCTGTTAAACAAGACACAGTCGGTTAAGCAACAGAATATTTATGGTCACCCAAAGCATTATACAAGATGTGCTTGTTGCGGCGCAGTCACAAATCAAACCTGCGCCACATCATGGTTTCGCAGCGATATATTATGAGCTTCTTCCAGTAATCGTTCTTTTTTGTTCCCACAAGTAATTTGTAATTTTTCTGGATAACGAGATTTTCAACGGTAAGAACAGATCGAAAAATTTTCGAAAAAAAACAACAATTCGCGAAGTCGTTTTTGCCTTCGTCTTTTTGGTTGGTTTTCTAGCCAGTTATATCGCGATTCAACGGAAAACCTTCAAGAAGTTTTCAGCAAGAGAAAATAAGATTGAAAAGTGATTTAAGAAGTGTCGCTTGACCGACTTCGCTTATCCTGCTGGCCATGCATTACTGAGATACAGCAGTAGGTCAGAGTATCAGGCTGCTTTGCGTTAAGCTTCGTTCTGGATTTCTGCATTGAGTTTTGCCTAAACACATGTATCTGGTCTTTCCACGGATCCACCCAAAATGGCTAAGTGTGCTAATACGTGTCAAATTCTTCAATTATTTAAGTGAATGTGCCTTACCCATGTGAAACCTGGTTTGTTTTCTTACTAGCATCCAGGAAAACCGTTAGCGGTTCTGCTTTGCGAGAAATTAGCTTGTTTTGAGCTAAATCAAATGATTGCATCTAACAAGTCATATGAAAAAAAGGTGTTGATTCGGAAATACTTCATGGACAGCGACTGTGCGAATATGTCCGATCAAATTCACGAACCTGAAAACTCCACAAATGCCTCGGTTTGAAACATTGTAGCTTTTTGCGTGAATTTGAATGGGGAATCGATAATGGAAAAATGGATATCAGAGACCCTATCTGATAATCCTAGCCTTCCGTTCAAAGATGGAATGTTAACCCTACCTTTCTGCGCTATCTCCGAAACGACAAAAAATAGAGAGCTGAAACTCTGGGACTTTATCGATTATCGTCTTGGGGTGATTTTGAGCCTATTTGTGTGACCCCTCGAGGAGAGGATCATGACAAAATTCAAGATGGCGGCCATGACGGGTCCCAGAAAAGTGAGGTTTTTGTCATATTTCTTCAAAATTTCTGCTTTTCTGCGATGGAAAGTGGGCAAAATTTATTTTATTTCACATCACACTAATTTTCACTAATTTATCATGCTGTTTTTGAGGAGAAAATGCATAAATAAAAAATTCGAAAAATCTGACCGAAAAATCGACCAAAAAATGCCGTTTTGAAAATGACGTCCCTGTGACGTCATCAAGGCGGCCATCTTGGATTTTTTTTACATTCTCTGGTAGAGCTTGACCCAAGGGTATAGTGTGGTAAGTTTCAGCTCCCTATCTGAAGGGGTAAGAAAAATTATTAGCGGGGGTCATTTCGCCCCCCCCCCCCCAGGCGACGACAGGTCCCAAAAAGCCCAGGGCAGATAAGGTTAAGTTGCTAGACAAAGTAAATTTCGTGCAAATGTTACCTTGCAGTATTATCACCTTTGAACCGAGGGTACAGTTCAGTGAAATCTAGTACATATATTTTCATATTTCTCGAAATAAATGTAATGACAATATCAAAAGCAATATCTCACTAAACTACTCCCAGATTGTATATTCACGTGAAAAAGAACGTACCAATGTTAAACAGTACATCATGATCCAAGTTCGACATTAAATTAGATAAGCATCAAAACTGAGCACATGTATCAGTAAACGACCGTTGTGGTGGAATGAAAATAAAGCTAGATCGTCATTTCGTCTTTGAAGTTAAAATTCCGTGACTGTTTGTTCATTATCGATTTTTTACGGGTTTCTATTTCAAAAGAAGCAATTCTAATTCATCAGTCCCAATATAATAATCAATTTTCGTTTCTTCATCCTTTGATGTCTAGAGCTAGTCTCTTTCCAGACAAAGTTATACAAATCCATTTGTCTACATACGTCACATGAAATGATTTCAGGTCATACTTGATGAATCCGACTGCCCAGACATTTCTGAAACACACAAACACGAATGCGTGTATAAAATAATTGAATTGTGCAAGAATTTATTTTCTCGTGCATTGTTTTTCACAATAATTTATTCTATAATCATGGGCAATTGGATAGCCAATGTCGCTGAACAGGCTATTCATCTTAAAAATCCAAAGACCGAAGGGAAATATGTTGGTAAATAACTTTCGAAGTCAACGAGTTAAAGAAGTGTCCAATGTACGAGTTGTCACAGCGAAACAGCTCACCAATTACCAGTATACGAGTTGTCAGAGCACTTCCATCTTAGCTCTCTAGATTTGTATCTAATACCGCTTATGCCGGTGCTAGGGGCCGTGTGGTCATATCATCCAAGTTGCCACATGAACAGGTACAATAAAAGCGTACCTGAGATACAACACATGTCACGAATCGTTAGATTCTTGGCATGTGCTTTAGAATAGGTTAACCAGAAGACTATTCTGTGAAGTCATGTGACGCAGTCAGTATGTCGGCACCTCTTCCCACTTCCCTTATATGTGTTGTAACCTATTTCAAACGTTATCATTAGAATACATCTTTCGAAAATCAAAACATCTTTAAGGAATCCAGAACCTAGTTCAACAGTTGTTTGCAAGATCATCAAAAAAAAGAAATCGCAAATGACCATCGAGTCCGATTGCCTTCAGTAGCGCAAGTGACAACTACATGTAAAATGGTATTCAGGAGGTCCTGGACAGGAGACTGAGTCCTTAAGAAGCTTCTTCGGGCCGGTAATCAATATAGTTCCATCCAGCGTCTCAATATATTCATTAGCGAGATATACAGACGTTGGCTGTGTGAATCAAAATTAATCAATAGATATGTAGGGTCACCTCTAACATTAGTTAAGATCAGTGGCACTCCTTATGGTTTAGAACCAAGCCGTCTGGATCGGCCTTATTATATTTATTGGGATATCAGATTCTCAAGGGAAAAGGCGCTCTTCCGACTCATGAGTTTCCGGCATTTAAGTAGCTGTCAAGGGTACTTTTATCATATGTACGATGATGAGACAGCCCAGGCGCTTTGTGGTTCACCAGAATATTGGGAAACTGGGTTCACGCCAAAAATTCAACTAATAACGAATGCGATGAATCAAGACGTAGTATGACTGTATGATGTGAAATTTGAAAATGTGTAAACATCATAGATTACCGAGACAAGATATATCGAGAACAGACTATCAACAGATTAGTATTAACAGGCCAATGATGTACGAATTTGAGTAACGTTACAATTTTCGATAACGAGCTAACAGATCGATACTATAAACAATAACCTAACACAATTTTGAATAACGTGATATTTTCCAGTGATATAAAAATCTGCTTCTGAAAAGAGTATCACCTATCTGAAATTGGTTTTAGAATTTTTTACTTAAAGTAGTAACGGGGACTAAAAAAATCATCTACAGGAGTTATCTCCCTCAGCTAAAAGAACCAAGACGTAGTTTGGGCCACCTTTTCGCTCCCATACGAAGGATTTCGTTCCTTGAAGAAGGCTACCACGTCATTTTAGACATGTTGAACAATACAAAAAAATTAATTAAACATCACTTAAAATTGCTTGAGTTAATAAGACACAATCTCTGCGAAGTTCGACTAATGAAGAATGGAAACTTATAGACTTACCTTCATTTGTGATCTAGTTGCGTGAAAACTAAGAGAGAGATGTATAAATGATATTTGGTATGGCGTGTAGCCCGCCACTGATCATATATACATATGATATAATTTCCGAGAGAGAACGAATAAATTGGTCGTCGAAGGATTCGAACCCACGACCCCGGCTAAACGCGCCGATGCTCTACCCACTGAGCTATGACGGCCCATATGTATTATACCAGTGGATTGTCCCTGTGATGACCAACCTTCTCTTTCGGTGTTGCTTAGTGAGCAACTGGCTTTATAATGAAAAAATGATATTTGGTATGACGCATAGCTCGGCACTGAGAAATGATTTTTGAGAGACAAAAAAATAAATTCGTCGTCAGCGGGATTCGAACACGCGATCATTTTTTTCATTATAAAGCCAGTTGCTCACAATGCAACACCGAGAGAGAAGGTTGGTCATCACAGGGGCAATCCACGCGTGTAATACATGTACCTATGGGCCGTCATAGGTCGGTCGGAAGAGCATCGGCGCGTTTAGCCGGGGTCTTGGGTTCCAATCGCGTTGACGACCAATTTATTCTTTCTCTCTCAAGAAGCATTTCATATGTATATATGCTCAGTGGCCGTCTATACACCATACCAAATATCATTTCTTCACACTAAAGCCAGTTGCGCACAACATCGAGGGAGAAGGTTGGTCATTAAAGGGATAATCCACGAGTGTAATACCTATGGGCCGTCATAGCTCAGTGGGTAGAGCATCGGCGCGTTTTGTCAGGGTCGTGGGTTCGAATTCCTCTGACGACCAATTTATTCTTTCTCTCTCAAAAATCATTTCATGAGAGAGATGTAATCGACAAAGACAATACGTAATTGTTGCGTATTCAGCTCATCGAAAATTGGTTTATAATTAACAAAATTGTAGAAATGAACAACCAGGAAGTGATTAATCATTAACAACAACAAACACCAACACTGTCAGAGAATTGCTATTGATTTAAGTTACAAAACATTCAAATTGGCATTTTGTTACCAAATTTGGTAACGTTATTGATTTTCGTACTCCACTGGGCTGATCAGGGTTTACTGGATCGACATGGAACTGGCGACAAAGTGGTATTTGGGAGGTTTGAAATCATGAATAATGTCATTTAAGATGAACAGGGAAAATAAGTAGTTCTTTATTCCAAACATTTTACCCTACATGACCTTCGCGATTCGAGGTGCAACAAAACATGGAATAAAGAGACTGTGCCGCTCGAATATTTTCGTTATCCTTGGGGGCCGTAATTACCGCACTATGTTTTTGGTTAAGCGCAATTTTAGAACTTAAAACCTTCTAGATAGTCGCTCAGATGACGTCACAACCTTTGGCAGATTCTAGGACTACTTTTACGATTATTTTACTCAAGCCATCTGAGCATTAAATTGCACAACCAGGAAATAGTTCTGAGCATTTTCATGAAGAAACCAACCAACATATATAAAAAACACCACTTTTCCAAACGCTATTTCAATTTTGCCCAAGAAACTTTGCTCAGAGACCCAACATGAATCAGTGGAATGAAGCACGAAGACAAAACCTTTCGGTTCCCAATCTCTTCTCCGCGTTGGAGCCCAACAGAAAACTTTACCGCGAACCCAAACCGCTCCATCCAACCTTCCAATCCCACCTACTTTAGGCCATTCGTCTCTAAATAGCTGAACTATTGTTGAACGCGATGTTAAACCTTAATTCTCTCTCTCTCTCTCTCTCTCTCTCTCTCTCTCTCTCTTAGGCCAGACAGGGTTAAGGCAGGGGGTTCAGCCATGCGCTCTAGATCGTATGGTGTAAAATTTGTAACCTGTATACCTCAACTCAGACAGCAAATATTCGATTCGAATATATTCACTATCCCGTTTGATTGTATGTAATCCAATCTATGCCCTAATGATGGTCAGATTTTTCCGATGCGGTGGTACAACAAAGACAAAAGTTAAACAAGTTTATTCCTCAATTATCGTACGAGAATCGTGTGCAGTGGTGGAATATGAAGTCAATTTGTGGTCTACGTAATATGTTCGTGAAGTTAAATGTGTTACGAAGCTCCCTCTAATCACTAATCAGTTATACCCAGCTTAGGAAGACTTATATTCAGCAGAGATTCAGAGATACGCAGTGGAAGATGCAAAATATGAGCGGAAGGTCTCGTAACAATAGAATATCAAAATATATAGATTACGACGAATACTGGATCTTGTGACAAGACGAGATTCTGATACGGTTTAATATAGTATATGGTTTATTATATATAACAGAAATATAAAGTTACTTACAGATAAATGGCTCAGAGGTCATGCTCAGGTAATAAGTAAACGTCTGATCAATCCGGTTTCCGAGGCCGAACTATGAAGGAATATACGTGTGATCAATCCGGTTTCCGAGGCCGAACTATATTGAAAGTTAGCTTGAAACTCGCGGTTCAAGATTGGAACTTAAAGAATGTTTTTGATTGGATAATACTTGATTGACAGATAGACGTGTTCCTCCTGGGCGTGACAAAAGGCATATCACCTGTTCGTGTGATTACAATTACGGGCATGTATGCACGCCTGATTGATTACACTTTCGTATCTTACAAATTATGGTGACTAATTATGTTAATAACTGTCAAATAAAGAATTAGAGTATATATCAAATATAGCCCTTGTTACATACACCTCCAATTTGAAAAGCACGTGCCCCACGCGCGAAAGTCAATGAGTTCAATCACATTTCGCCCAATGACGCGGCTTCCGGTGATTCCATCCAATAGGTCAGTGAGTCTCGTGCAGGGTGTTGCAGTATGCCCAACGGGGCTCGGTCCAATGATTTAATATTCTGTTGGACACATTATAAGCTTTATAGCTTACTGGATCCTAAAACTTTCAAAACAAAATTTAAATGAATAAAAAGGTAATCGCTCAAGTAATCGACGCTGATTCCTGATATCTTCGAGATAAACGTTTCGTCCGGTTTGATCTTGATAAGATGTTCCTGCTTTCCGAGATTGGTGTGATATTCGTCTGTTAATCTCAAAGTGATATCGGAAAGAATCGAGAAGGTCCTCGACACGTTCGCACATAATCGAACGTGTGGAGTTTGGATATAATATGGTCGTTTGCATTAAGTTTATCCATTATGGTCGCGAATATTCTCCGTATGCCAGCGTCTAGTCCAACATTCAATATTCAGCTGTCGTCCAATTTTCGAGTCTGCAATCTAAATACCTAATTCTTATCATAGAATTAACACCTAATGACACCTAATTCGACAAATACATGTCGGTTTATTGTTTTGGTGAAAAATTTAAACCGTACGACGTTAGTTATTACATTACAGTTTAGTTTTTCTGAGTATTATTGAATTTATCAGTTTTGCCCCAAGTTGAGGCGTTTAGTCCATCAGACGTCCTCGATGCTCATCCATTAACATTAGATGAGTTATTTCTTTGAGCTGATCTAAAAATTAAAGACACAAAAATCTTCAAAAATATTGACCGGAATGAATTACTCTCGCTCGAGATAATTATGACGCCACAAAGCACGGTATTTGATTAATGTGCATCTCAACACAATCAGACCTGTACAACCTCTATATGTGAAAATGTCAACCGTCTTGTGACGTACAATGCTTTGGGTCTGGCACAATAAGATGATTGCAGTCATCGATTCATAAGCTCTTAGCTTAGCCCCAATGAAGGATCATGAGTAAATTCAAACTGGCGACCAAAAATGCTTAGAATAATTACGTCACTTTGACGTCACCAGTACGATCATCTTGTCTTTTAAGGAAATTTTTTGATGAAACTTATATATATAATGTGGTAAATTTCAGCCCTCTAGTCCCAGGGATGACAAAAATATTTAGGCACCGGATTTGACCCCCCACACCTGCCCCCCAGGTTGTTGCACACCCCAAATTGCCAATCAGATGTGGTTAAGTGAACATGGAAATATATATATATATATATATTTGCTTCTTTTTTCTCTGTTTCTCTGCATCACTCCCTAGGCTAACGCATTCCATAATGCTAACAGATTAAACCGTCCATATTAGATGAGCATAAATCCAACAAATAAGGCTCTCATTCAGGAATAGGGGTGTTCTTCTGAATTAACATCCCTTGAAACAACTGTAAAAATCTCAACCGTACTAAAGAACAAGTGGTATTGCCATTGCTTATGCGTGATAGTTAAATGTGACCAACAGCTCATCTGAGCTAACGCTTCAATGTTTAAGATACCCGTTTATAAATACATTGTACTTGAACCTGATATGAACCTCATTGAAACTTGAAGAGAAAAGGTACCAAAAAAACTCTGTTATCGGTTGCTGCTAATAGAGAATGGAGAGTCCCTGCTACAATGTTCTGACGGACAATAGCAATACATGATATTACTTCTTTATTCTATTTTCGATTTGAATCCGAGACCATTGATAGTTGTTGATGGAAAGAGATTCGCTTCATCATTTATTACACCTCAGGCAACATTTTACCGTGTATTATTTCGCAGCATGATAACCGAAAGAATGCTGTCTGACAATTGTCCTAAGTTCAAAGAATGACTTTTTTTTCAGCACTATTGTAAAATCAATAGGTTAAAAACGGAACCAGCTGTCAAATTTTGCAGCTGTATGCGGCATAATGATAGGTTATACTTCGTGTTTAAATCGCGAGTCTAGTGTCAAGGCTAAGTGATTTTCAGCTGCACAAACGCTTAGACAATAGCTTCTTACATGAATCATCTACCCTACATCAGCTGATTATTAGCCATTAGGATGAGATCACCATTGGCATTAAGGATGCCCGCAGCTGGTAAATCAAAGTAATTAACTTTTTGAATAATGTGTGTCGTTGAATTCATAATTGTATACTCTGAGGAAAAACAAAGAACAAAATATAGATTGGTGTGCATTTTTTAGCTGTAGGTAACGTTAATGGGATGATCCATGCTCAATTTGATAACCCAGAAAACATAGGGAATAGCCCTAGTTTTAAAGCATATTCATGAAAAATTCATAAAAATATTATTTAACTTTTTTCAATATTCTAACTGTTTGCAGATAATCACAATGTCTATCAAAATTCATCAAATTGAATGGATGTTGCTGAGCAAATTTCTCGGCTAGAAGGCTTTTCAATGAAATCCCTGTCTTTTAACCTAGGAAAGGGTGATAACTCAACAGAAAAAAAACACAGGCAAAGTGACTGCCAAAGCTAAAAACAACCAGCGGACATCTTTAATTGCACTTTAATTTAATAGAACCGTCTGTGTTTTTTATAATATGTTGAGATATGTCACCAACGAGATAGGCGCTCTATCCAGTGTTGATTTTCCAACAGACTAGATATGGTCACGCTATATCACATGTATTCCATCGACGGGCAAGGGCAATACGACTATTAACAGGTTTTCAGCACATCGGGGGATCAAATCAACTCATCTGTGTAACTAATGACTAGTATGAAATTGTGGTTATTCAAGAAGTAATCTAAATGACTGCATTATTAACTTTCCTGATCGATGATGATGATGATGATGATGCAACCGGCACAGATGTTCGAGATAGAGCAAACAATATTCTTCGTCCTATGGTTGATATAACAATGATGATTCAAGGGAGGAATTTAAGCTGTATAATCCCATTTATTGGTCGGAAGACTATGAACTTAGATAAAACAGACTCAACTCGACGATGCCAACGACTACTGTTGATTTACTCACCCCCAACATCTACACTCTCGCTAACTTGTATCTGTACCTCTATCCCCTTTGCTTAACCCTATCTGGCCTGGGCTTTTTGGGACCTGTCCAAGCCTGGGGGGCCGAAGTGGCCCCCCTAATTATTTTTCTTACCCCTTGAGCTAGGGGGCTGAAACTTATTACACTATACCCTTGGGTCAAGCTCTACCAGAAAATGTAAAAAAATACAAGATGGCCGCTTTGATGACGTCACAGTGACGTCATTTTCAAAAACGCCATTTTGGGGTCGATTTTTCGGTCAGATTTTCTGAATTTTCTATTTTTGCAATTTCTCCACAAAAATTGCATGGAAAATTAGCAAATATTAATGTGATATGAAATAAAATAGTTTTTGCCCACTTTTCATAGCGGAAAAGCAGAAATTTTGAAGAAATATGACAAAAACATCACTTTTCTGGTACCCCACGTAGCCGCCATCTTGAATTTTCCCATGATCCTCTGCTCGAGGGGTTATGCAAATAGGCTCAAAATGACCCCAATCAGATAAACTATACAGTCACGGAGTTTCAATTCTCCATTTTTCCCCGTTCCGGAGATAGTGCAGAAAGTTTGGTAGGGGGGCCATAATGCCCCCCCCCCCCCCAGGCCAGGTAGGGTTAAATCAGTAAAATTAAGTCGGATTAATATTATCCAACTGTATCGTGATTCAATCGAGCAACCTTAAAGGGTTTTTTTTCTGGGGTGAAAAAAAACGACTAAAGGCGATTTAATGTAGTGCGGTTTGACCGATTTCGCCCAGCCTGCTACCCTTACACTACTGGTATACGACAACATACCGTGGTCCCAGGCTGCTTTCCTTAACAATCTCTGTACCGTGTCGGTACTTAATCACCGATAGATATAAAGTTCAATGATTGCCTGTCATTGGCATACAAAAATGAGGAACTTCCTAGACGAAAATTTTCATCAAATTATATCTTGTCCGAAAGATTGGAGTATGATGATGGTATCTATATATTGGCTTCATTTATGTTCATGACAGTATTGATACCAGCTTGAAACTGTTAAAAATGTCGGTAAAGAAAGAGTTAAAGACTAGTTTTACGCTTTTGTGTTGACTTTTGTACAAGATACAGTGTGAAGTGTGGTATCGCATCGTTCTACGAATCCCCCAAATTGTGTTGGTGTATCGTTTTTGGATGTCAAATTCTTAAAGTATTTAAGTCTTCGTTCCACCAGCCTCAGTCATGCGAAACGTGTTTTGTTGTCTTACTAGTATCATGGAAAACTATTAACGATTCTGCTTTGCGATAAATTGGCAAGCACCAAACGAGTCATACGGAAAAGATACAAAGCCGGAATCACTTCCAACTTCACAACATCAAGGTTCCTTTTTGAGCCAAAGGCGAAACCTTGACCATCTTGCATAGCAGACTTTCAGTGTTTTCCACGGTAACCGCGGTCTTGTACGATATTTGGTGGTAGATAAATTCGTACATGTTCACTGCATTATGAAAATAAATACGTATATGTTCAGTACACAATGAAAATTAATACATATAACAGTTGACTAACATGAAATGAAAATAAAGCTTGACCGTCATTCCGTTTCCGTAATCAAAAGTCCGTGGGTGGTTGTTTTTTATTCCAGGTTTCTTCTTCAAGACAAGGTAATTCTTTGTCCATTTGTCTCACTATTAGAGTTTTCGTTTCTTTTACCTTTGCTGTCCTTCTTCAGACATGGATCTAACATAATTTTCCATACAAATGTCACATCAAGCGATTCTGCTCATCCTCCGTGAATTCCACTAGACATATATTTGCAACACCCATTTAGGAACGCCTGTGTGATAAAATTGAATTGTATATCAATTTATTTATCGTAAGACTGCGTTGTTTTTCACATTTATGTATTCCATATTCTCTCGATGACGAATCCAGAACATTTGGTGGGGAAAACAGCACTGAATACATGGGCTTTGGCACCGTTTAATCTAAGAAAAATGGTCTTAACCCTACCTGGCCTGGGGGGGGACTTTCCGCCCCCCACCCTCCACCTATTGTTTTTTTGCTCGTATCTCCGGAACGACAAAAAATTGAGAGCTGAAACTCCGTGAGTTTTCCGATTATCATATTGGGGTCATTTTGAGCCTATATGTATGACCCCCGGGTAGAGGATCATGGGTAAATTCAAAATGGCGTCCATGGGGGGTTACCAGAAAAGTGATGTTTTCGCCATATTTCTTCACAAAATACACAAAAATTCAGCATGTTGATTCAACGAGATTCAATGCATTTCGCTGAAACCATATGTCTAAGCAACACCAAAAAACACCCCCCTGATTTCCCCTCTCCCCCCTTCCCCCATTAACCCTACCAGTCCTGAGGGAGGGGGGTGGGGCAAAATGTCCCCTACCAAACTTTCTCCGGAACGCCAAACAATGGAGAGCTGAAACTTTGTGACGTTATAGGTTATCATCATGGGTAAATTCAAAATGGTGGCCATTTGGGGTACCAGAAAAAGTGATGTTTTTGTCATATTTCTTCGAAATGTTTGTTTTTCTGTGTAGAAAAGTGGGTAAAATTTATTTTATTTCATATCAGATTATTAGTTACTAATTTATCATGCAGTTTTTGCGAAGAAAAAACAAAAATAAAAAAATTCGAAGATTCTGACCAAAAATCGTCCAAAAATGCTCTTTTGAAACATGACGTCACAGTGATGTCATCATGGCGGCCATCTCGGATTTTTTTTACATTTTCTAGTAGAGCTTGATCCAAAGATATAGTGTGGTAAGTTTCAGCCCTCTAGCCTTAGCGACAGCGCAAATATACAGGGGAGGGCACTTTCCTCCCCCCCCCCCAGGCTGCGGTACACCCCAAATCGCCCAGGCCAGATAGGGTTAATATTATAATATTTGTGAACAATTTTGATGAGTACAATCAATTGACTAACATTTCCCCCAGAGAATGGGTTATAGGATAGCGAATATCGCTGAAGAGATTATTCCTCTCACAAAACCAAAGACAGGAGGGAAATCTGTTGTTATATAACTTTTGGAATGGTTCCGTTAAAGAAGGCAAACGGCTTCCAAACTCCACCGTTAGAATATATCTTTCGAATTTCAAAAGATCTTTAGACAATCAAATGCCTAATTCAACAGAATTTAAAGTTGTAAACTTATAAGAGCAAAAAAAAGACAGCGGCTGCGTTCAGTAGTGCCAGTAACAACTACATGTACGATGGCATTCTGGATGTCTAGGAGAGAAGAGTGTGTCCCTGAGAAACCTTTTTTAGGCGGGTAATCAATATAGTTACATTCAGCGCGTCAATATATTCATTAACGAGGTATACAGACGTTGGCTGTGTGAATCAAAATTAATCAACACATATACAGGGTAAACCTCTAGCATACGTTAAGGTCAGTGGCAGTATTTGTGGTTTAGACCAAGCCGCCGGCATTGGGGTTATTATACTAATTCGAATATCAGATTCTATAGAGAAAAGCGCGCTCTTCGGACTTGACATTCAAGTAGCCGTCAAGGGTACTGTTATCATATGTATCCGATTTGACGAGGCAGTGTGTCCGGGTGCTTTGCGGTCCACCGGAATTATGAAAAATTAGGATCACGCCGACAATTCAACTAATGAAGATCGCGATGATTCAAGACGTGATATGATTGTATGATATGAAATTTGAAAATATATAAACATCACAGTTTACCGAGACAAGATATAGGAGAACAGCCTGATAATTAAAAAGGTTTAAGTGAATCGATGTTTTCGAAGTATCTCTGATTAACGAGTCTGAGATGGCTCCCGTCTATATCAAGCAGAACTCAGCCAGTTTGAAATTATATAGTTTGCTTTATATAAAAGGGCATCGATTCAGCCTATCGGGATCAATGTGTCAGACTATGAAGCAACAAATCCCTATGATTGGTTGATATTCAGGAAAATGCATATGGCTTATAACGATGGAGTGAGACCGAAATATTATCTGTGAGTTTCAGGTTAATCATCCCAAGGTTTTAGATCACAGACCACTAAAAATGGCCTCACTTAATATATAGTAAATCGAATGAAAAGATCTTCAGAAAACGATATTATTTAATATTCACCCCCAAAAATGACCCACCACGTCAGGTAGTCTAGCTTTTCTGCTCAAACATTTATTAACATCAGCAGATGTTCCATACCATTTTGTCGAAATACGACGGTCAGAATTAAAGTCATTTCTCCGACACCATCATAACGAATAATGGAGGGGACGGGCAAGTCAAACTGGTCCATATTTCTTTCCTACTAGAATTGTGAGATGTTATATGGATATTTTGAGAATTTAACTATTATAGAAACATTTCAACATTCTGATATAATGGCCTATCAATGTTCGCCCGAAATCAAGTCCTGATTATAATCTTTGACTAAAAACGTCAATGGAGGTTTGTGACCATTAACGAGTACCGTCAATATTTACGGTCAGTGGGATTTCAGCTTTACCTTCAACTCGAATGTAGTAAAAATGAGATAACCCAGGTCGGCCCTGTTTTAGTCCAAATGGGAATGGCCGACAATGCGTTGTCATAAAGTGGAGGTCACATATTATGATTATGTATGGTATGTAAGAGATTTCAAGTCAGGAATAATGTTGATCATATTTGGGTCATTTTGAGCCTATTTGTATAACACTCGAGCAGAGGGTCAGAGATATATACAAAATGGCGCCCATGTCGGGTACCAGAAAAGTGATGATTTCTTCGTTTTTCTTGAAATATTCCCGTCCTATGAAGCAGAGGGACTGGGCTCAACTCTTGCATATGACACCATAAAGTTCAGTGAGAAATGGCAGGCTTGGATTATGTTGGTACAATAGTTTATTCGCCATAAATCTTTATACATAAACTGATTGTCATATTTTCTAATAAGTACAGTACCCTGTCAAACGTGATTTCTGTATGAATTCAATGGCTTCATACCTGTAATGATAATCAGCAAATACTGCTGTTACTGGGATATACCATTTCTGTTACAAAATTGACAATATTGTGAATATATTTGACAATATTGTGAATATAATTGACAATATTGTGAATATATTTGACAATATTTCAGAGCCTCAATTAAATTAAGTTGTATTGAAAAGATATATTCTGTAAACATTTGAATGCATGTGTTGACTGATGGACCAAATAAAAAAAGTGATGATTTTGTCAGTTTTCTTCAAATTGTTATTTTCTGGAGAAAATGTCTTTTGGATAGATGACGTTACCGTAACGTCACCAACGAGATCATCTTGTTTTAAAACATTTTCTGGTGGAGCTTGACGCAAAGATGTAGTGCAGTAAGTTCAGACTCCTAGTTTCATAGATAAAGAAAATATTTGGGGACAGAATCAGCCGACCTCCATGTTGTGGTACACCTCAAAATCACCCAAGCCAGATAAGATTAAATGAACACGGAAATGGTTAATCTTAACTCTATATGTAATTGCTTCTTGTTTCCCTGTATCGCCGCTAATAGAAGAAACCGTCCATATTACAGAACTATAAGTCCAATAAATAAAAATCTAATTCAGGATTAGGCCTGTTCTTCTTCAACTAAAATTCTTTGAGATAACATTGCAAACATCTAAACCGTACTGACGAACAACAACATGTATGCTTGTATGTTGTCATTGTTTATACGTTCTTGGTAAAAAACGATCAATAGCTAATTAGAACTATTTTTCCATGTTCCTCATGCCATCGTTTATAAATACAATTAACTGAACTGTAGCAGTCAGTTCCCATTCTCCACTAGCAACAGCGAATAGCAATATTCTCTCTCTCAGATAATGCTTCTTCGTTCTATTTTCTCCTTGACTATGGAAAAACATAATTCCAAAGGACAGACGTTGAGAGATTCGCCTCAATATTTTTTCACCATTTTGTAGGTTAAGCTCAAGCAAGCAACAGTATAATTTATTGTGAATTGATTCGCTGTGTGACAATCGAACGAATGATGTATCGCAATTTGCCTTAAGGCAAACGCACTATTTTTAAAAGGCAATAGGAACAAAGCAACGTATTTTTAGCCAGGTGCCAGCTGTAAAATGTTGTACTGCTTGGGGAAAAATCATTCTTACTAACTTTATGCGTCACACAGGTCAAATTTGGTGACGATGGGTCTTAGTCAGGTTAATACTTCATGTAAGGTTCACCAACGAAGCCAAGTTTGTCTCTAGATCAAGAGCTTTCCAGCTGCTCGCTAAGACAATATCTGCTTACATGTAGCGTCTACCTCTAATCAGCCAGCTGTTAGTATTCATTCAGATTCAGATCGCCAAATACATTGTTTGCATTCCAGAATAAGAACCATCGGCGTAACCACAATATAGCGGGTTTTTGTGGATACAAATTATGTATGTGTATCCACATTTTAAAATCACCGAAAACAATGAATTTCCAAATTGTGGATACACATGCTATATAGGTGATGTATCCACATTTTTACTTCCAACTTACTTGAGCAATAATCGACATGAGAACTGAATAAAATTGTGGCAAATCTCTGGTAGAAATTTTCGCGAAAGTTTTTTGGACATGTCAGATTGGACATGTTAGATTTCGTCATTTTCTCACGTGTCTTCTTCGTCGATCCTTATCAAAAAAACGAAATAGAAACGACTGACAGTTTTGCACAAAACTCTTATAACATGGTCTGATTATTTATGGTTACAAAGAATCAAAACCTGGCGTGTTTTCCTTTTGCTGGTATTGATGGGAAGGAGATACGATATCTCGATCCCATCGCACGATAAACTTTCATCCCAAATCTGAATTTTCCTGAGTACAAGTAATCGTAAGTTTGATTAACTGAACATTACATATTGGCTCTGCCCACCCGTTATTCAACCAATCAGTACGGATTCAATGAAACTGTAAACACGATCGGCCCGTTTTCTAGATTTATAGTTTTTCTTTCCAATCCATCTGAATTTAAAAAATAATTCGGCATTTATGTGAAACCGTGATTATTTAGCATTTAAAATAACACTGTATGACAGTATCTTGTTTTATGGTCAACAGTTGTTAGAAAAAAGGTCATTGAGTAAGAGAATGGCGAATTTTCTGCACTTGTCGGCGATTGCGATGTCTGAAGATTTTTTTGTCTGGATGTACTTTTAGTAGATTCATTTCCTCACAGATTAAATAAGTATGGAAAATATATAAATGAGGATACAATGTGGATGCATCTCTTATATAGGATGTGTATCCACATTTTACAAAAATCGAAGTTTTATGCTCTAAAAAATGTGGATACACATCCTTTTTTTAGATGTATCCACAAAAACCCGCAATAATGTGGTTACGCCGAACCATCTCTATCGATTACAATATTTTGGATTGCATCACAAACGAGAAAAGTGCTGTCTATCCACAGTGTTGATTTTCCAACCCACTAGTCATGGCTACGTTTCATTGCTGTATCCTTCGACGTGCCAGGACAATCGACCTATTAACGGGTTTTCATTGCATCGGGGATCAAACCAACCCAACAGTGTAACTAATGGCTATTATGAAACTGTGTTTTTGAAGAAGGAATTTAGATGATTGTATTATTAACTTTCCTGGTCAGTGATCATGATGCCCACGAGACAGATATTCACGATAGAACAAACAATCTTCTTCGTCCCATGCTTAATATATCAATGATGTCTCACTGGAGGAATTTAAGCTGTATAAACCCATTTATTTGTCTGAGGAAAAACAGATTTATGTAAGCAGTTGATCCCTTGGTTCAATTCGACGATGCCAATACGTCCATTTAATTGTTTTATGCCATCAAGTTGTGGAAATCCACTTTACGGTGATTGACTGTCGACACTCTGAATTACATCTATTTGGAATCTATAAATTTGTGCTGCAAATGTTGGATATAGTATGGTAGAGAATTTAGATGTTCCATTATTGAATGAGTCTATGTTATTTATGCTATTCATGCTTATTAACGCAAATGCGCATACAAAAACTTTCAAACCTCTTAAATGGTTTAATTTCTCGCTTCTGTTTAACATGCCATACTCCAGGTGCTTGTTACATTAACTATGAAACCCTCAAAATAAGTGGAAATTATTAAAATACTGTCTGTGAACAAAAATAGCCCAGGTATGATTTAAATGATTGTTTTGTTCGTGTTTACTTGAATATACATTTGTAATTTCCACAACTAAATGTAATTATGTTATTGTATTCAATCATTCGCCTATTTTTGTATTGCGTATTTCGTTCTGTGGATCTCAAACAACAGAAAACGGCAATATGTTACCAAAGAGTACCTTTAACCCAGAATATTGAATGTTGAAGGGAAGCTAAAGTTTTCTCACGTCGATGCTGCATGCACGTGTAGGTTATACAGTAATACTCGAACCGTGGATTTGAAATAACAACCATTGCATGGACGACGTACGAGTGTGATACGCCGCCTCTGCTTGATATCGGTAAATTGGCCGAGTCTATGCGAGAAAAATACTAGATGGCAAACTCTTTCAGCAAGCGAATTAAAAAAATCGAGTGTGGGAAATATACAACACATTGCCTGGCGCTCAATTCGTTCAAATATGAGCATTTTTTGGAGGTCGTGAGGTCACGAATTTTGTTCGAAAGGTCTATTAATACAACGGCCGTCTTCGTCCCGACGAATTCGTCGTCTGTCATGACTCGACTTTGTCAGACGAAGCGTGATTATAGATGAGGTAGTTTTCTCAAAAAAGAATAACTCGTGAACTTGCCAATTCTGAGGTTCTTCATCTCTTCCCAAACGAAAGTTTCCTTTTCGTGCCATGAAGTTTTCCGTCGTAGTTACTGATTTTTATCTCCGCTCCACAAATATTGTGAGATAATTGCAATTGTAACGAAAGTGCAGAAATGCAAACGACCCCTTGGGTTCCCCTTTAATAAATCACAGCTGGTGTTTTGACACGTGACTACTGTGAAAGCGAAAGTTACATTGTGTTTACGTGTGCGTTCACTTACCTGATTGAATTCAACGCTGTAATTTTCCTAGAATGAACTACAATAATCTTGGAATCCCGGTGCTTCGCTTCGCTGTAGATGACGTCAGTCAGGAATCCCGAAGTCAGCATTGGAGAATATGCAAATGTAGGACAGAGAAATTTGCGGTCGTCGTATGAATTAATTAGAGAGATTTGGAAGCTGAGATTTACCAGTTACGTCCGTTATGAATTATGGTTTGTTCCTCCATAGCCATACATGTATTTTCTCAACGAAGTCCAGATAATCTGATCGGGGAGTTTTGTGTGATGACATTAAAGAGGGCGCTGGCATCGTCGACTTCTGTTTGTACCTTGATCCGCAGAAGTGCGGTAGGCCTATATAAGACAGGCTCCCGCTAAAGCGAGGAGACTACCAGAACCTCCGAGGTGAGAGGACGTTAGGATATATTGGGAGAAGAAACCTTATAGATTGCCGCCGCCGGGCCGGAGAAGGGCCGTGACCAGGCCGTCGAATTGAGAAGAGCCGCCGCTGAATTTAATAGCACACATTGACACACACTCATATTCGTACGTCCGGGCTGCATTTACTCTAATCTCATCTCTACCTCACTCGACCGTATTGTACAGTCGTGCGGGTACAGCCCTGGGAAATTAGAGTATAGACACTTATCGTTAGACTTCCTATCTCTACCTGACTCGTCCGTATCGCACAGACGTGCAGATCTAGCTCTGGGAACTAACTAACGGCGTGACCATACCTTACCTTCATCTCTACCTGTCTCGTCCGTATTGAACAGACGCGCGGGTACAGCACTGTGGTTAATGGTATCGATATAGCTTTAGCCGGTAGGAGATGCTCCTCTCTGTGAAGAGGGTACAGCTAAACCAAATCAAACACAGATCCTACATAAACAATTATTCATGCACACACGTACTTAAACACACAACCGACAGGTTGAAATACATTCTCGCTAACACTCGCAAGCTTAAGTCTAGAGCTTGATATATATACATCTACCCAATATATCGTACCATAAACGATTATCCACTCACACCCCCATAAGCATACAGTCTCTCACAACCCTGTACATACGTTATATAATTCACAGCCAATCATATAATAATACTGTCCCATACAGTAGTATTAAAAGGGGGAATCCTTGACCAGATGCCCATCTATTACGTATGACCATATAGTAGTAGAAGAAGAGGGTTCCTAGACCAAGTGACCATACAGTAGTGGGAAAAGAGGGTTACCAGACCAGGTGCCTACCTATCCACCGTGTGTTATCGATGTTCGTGTCGCCAGATCCTATGTGGACCGTGTAGCCGTGAACTCTAGCCTTGATGATTCGTCCTTGGAGGCGGGCCGCGGAGTGAGTCGCCGTGAAGCCTGGGGGTCTATTCCTACGAGGGGTGCCGTCTGCTGCTGTGGTGAGCCATACAGTTGATTAGTCCTGCGGTGTTTCAGAGAGCCTTTGTACTGTGATAGTACTGTCGTGCCCAGGCCGTCCGCATCCATTGACAGTTACCAACGCTTGGAGGGGCCTAGTCGTGTAAGACGAGACACGACGACGACAAGAAGTCCATACAGCCCGAGTGAAGAAGAAGACCGGGGGAAGAAAGACAGACGCCGCACATAGCCACGAGGGGACCCAGGTCGTGTAAGACGAGACACGACGTAAAGTCCATCCATACGGGAGTGGACGAAGATGAGGGGAAGGAAGATAGACACTGAACCCAACCACGAAGACCAGGGGAAAGAAAGTAGACGCTGGATCCAACAACGAAGGAACCGGTCGTGACCAGGCTGTGGGTGTGATCAGGCCTGATCGCGATTTAGCTAGGGCTATGTCATTTGTATATATTTTTCTATTATATTGAACTTCGGTTAAAGACAACTACAAGAGTACAGGTAAATATAATTCATAGATCAGGGATATTCTTTTCAGGAAATGTACGCTACCGCGATCTGAATCCTGTATACCTGCTAATAGAATTATATGTCAATATTGTATTATTTTGCTTTGGTTGTCATTACAGGTCTTCCTTTCCAACCTCCTCGATCCAGACAAGGTGACAGGTTGAATTGAACTCCCTCGTTGGCCAAGATCAGTGCACGAGTGCGTTCCCGGTAGCCTGACAGTTTGTCTTTGGGACCTTGCGCACTCTCTTGTGGATCTGAAACATCCATTCCCCACGAAATATTTTACAATCCTCTGAAGACACGATGGGGCCTAATCACAGCCTCAAATTTTTTGAGAAATCGATGCGTCTATATTATTATTAGTAGTAGTATAATTGTTACGGTCGTTTCGACGAAAATCTCAGAGTGCTGCCTCTATTCAATATATCCATTTATTATATTTTCAAAGGCGCTATCCCGCTATGGAATCCCGCCAAGTCCTATTCAGAATCAGGCTACGGTACTGGTACCGAAAGTTTTCATCAATGCCATCTGCCATATTTTGTTTTGCATCACTGTTAGCATATTTACATATTCACGATCTTACATCCATCGTGAAAAATGTTCCTATCTGAACTGGTTACTGATTAGGGTTACCCGATAATTCAACGAGTGTCTCTTATCTTTCGCGTGAAAACAGTTGCCAGTGAACGCCACTAATGTAACACAGTCCACTGTTATGAATTATCGTTATTTCACAGTGAATGTATGTTGAAGTTTACAGTACATTTAATTGAAATCACAATAATCTGTAAATTGAACTGTGATATTTCAGTTGACATCAACTGAAATGGGCAAACTGCGCACAAACGTAACATAAAATTTATGTTTTCTCTGAACGGAGGTTGATATCTTTGCACACGAAACGCAAAGTTACAGGAAAAGTCTGACATCTGAGTTGTACGATATAACTCAGAGCATTAACAGAACACGCATGAGAGGGACGCGGCGGATAACTTTAATTTTCGGTGAACAGTACGGTTTGGTTTTGGTGTTATCTGACGTGGAGTTGTGTCCACTTACAAATCGTATATTCGTGTAATAATTTCACAGATTCCTCCATGACTGTTGTCGTACCTTGTGGTGACCTCATTTGTTAACACGAAGAGCTCGAAGACGCGAACGAGCAATGATCATATCGGCCTTCCAGTGACCTACGTTTCCGCGGAAACGATAATTGTAGACAACGGTGCCACATAATTATACAGTTTAAAGGATTAAAAGAACAGATTAATTGTAAATTAATCACAGTGCAACCAAATTTACAGTTGATTGCCTGTCAATAAACGATAATTATAAAACACGGTGCAACAGTTTACACTTTAAAGCCTGTTAAAAGTGGTAATTGTAAAATACGATGCAACGTAACTTTACAGTTGAATGCACTAGCACCATTTCTGTCAATACATTTAACTGTGAGTTTACGGTGTGATTCATAACAGTGTAGGGTATTAAATGTTTAGCAGTCCCCGAATTCTTGACTTGAAGGTTGAACAGAAGTAAATTACCTAACTGTACGGCATGTTAGTGTTAAGCTTATCTCACATTATGTGAATCGTTGCCTTATTATTTTTTTTATCATGACTGACTTTTAGTGGGTTCCCCGTACTGATGATGCTGAAATTTAGTCAGGGGAATGGCATGAAAGTAGCGACCCCATATTCTCTGCAGGGTACATTCCAGTAACGATGGTCAGCGCCGTACCGTTACAAATTTCTTGTCTCACAGTTTGTGTTCTCAATAAATAACTGAATTGTAGTGTGGTGTAGTACCTCCAACGTGAGGAGCGGCTGTTAGTAGTGAATAGCAGTATGCGGTTTTAGATAAAGACATATGAAGAGCAGTTTCTCATGATCGACGATACCAGATCGGGCGGGGGGGGGGGGGCTACCCCATCTCCTGAACGGCAAGCATTTGAAAGATTACATTCCGTAACTCTGTAGTTTATCATATTAGGGTCATTTTGTTCCTATTTGCAAGTCCTTCGAGCAGAGAATCATGCGTGAATTCAAAATGGCGACCATGCGGGGCACGGTGTCTTTACTCAGTGGTGTGATGTTTTATTCATTTTTCTTGAAATATTCCTGTCCTTCCTCGAGGAAAAGTTGACAAAAACTATTTTATTTCAAATATTATTATTATTTACTAATTTCACATGCTATGTTTAAGAACAAGTTATAGAAAGAAAAAAATCTGACTGAAAAATCGGCCTAACATTTTTTCTTCAAATGACCCCACCGTAACGTCATCAAATATGCCATCTTGGATTATTTAAGTTTTCTGGTAGAGCTTAACTCAAGGATATATTGCTGTAAGTTTTATCTCCCTAGCTCAAGGGGTGAGAAAAATAATTAGAGGGGACGACACCCCCCAGCCATGGACAGTTCCAAAAAAGCCCAGACCATCAATGTGACGTTTCAAACTTTGGTCCATTTTTTCGAAGTCGCTATTTTCAAAGGCGAGAAAAAATGTGTTTTTCGTCAAAACAAACGATTGGTTCGCGTATGTTTTTCCTATCCTTTTTTAGAAGAGAAATTTTTTTTTGAATGAAACACGGTATCGCGACTCAACGGTTTGTTAATCGAGAAAATATAACTGATTGGAAAAAAATCATTGAAAAACGATTGCTAATCAAACCGAAATTTGGGGCGCGAAATCAGCCCAAATAACCTGGACATATACAAACAATAAAGTACTGTACCATATATACATACCCCTGTCAGATTTGAATCCTTCTTTGTTCATTCCCTGCCTTGTGTCATGTAATTTAATCATGCAATTAAATGCTTCAATCTCTCGGCATGAGAGTCTGTATGTTACACGAAATTTGGCGACAGAACGCTTTTTCCGCATGAAGACAAGTGATGTGATGTTATATAACGATCCGGAGAGTAAAGCATTGCACACTAGATTCCATTTGCTCGACTGAGCTTCTCACCACGAGAAACACTGTGATCAATAACAGCTCTAAACAGAATTCAGCCCTTTTTGATTAGGATCGCCGATAACTGCTTCTAAAATCATTTAAATCCAACGTTTCGTTATATGCGCTGAATCTCGGCTCACCCTTGCTTTGAAATGTGCACAGTAGAGGGGATTTCCCGGGAGGAGGCTCGATCATTCCATATAAAATATATCAACGGCATGTATACTATATTTCATCAATTGGAAGGAGAGGAAATATCGGCAAGCTGTTCTCATTCCATGAAATTTGATAAATACAATTCAATTTCATTGTGCAGTTAGGCCATGTGGCATTGGTTCTTGCAAGCCGATATATGATGCCCACTGATAAATCGTCTATATGCCCAGGAAGTAAAAAGCTATTGGTGTTAGGTGTCTTAAACTCTTATTATCCATTAGCTATGATCTATCAAGGTCGATTATTAAACAACGGACAATTATTATGTGGCTGGGTAATTTTGGCGTGGAAAGAGCCGAATTATTGGTTAAGCGGTACTGTATGTAATACGAAACATTAGCAATATTAGAGTTCTTTGCCGAGCGTGCTCTTTTAACATTATTCGTTGACGCCTGTAGATACGAAGTGGAATGTTCAATTCTAGGCGTCAAATATTTTGTTCAGCATTTTTCCGTTCCCGTTCAATACAACACCGCACGAGCGATCGTTCAAATAATAATAGAATTAATATATACAGGGGAGAGAAGCCAGATTCATTACCAGCTCGACAGTCTTTCTTTACTGATTGGTAGCCTTTTGAGCGTCGGTATCATTGTATATTTACCGTAAAATACCTCCGTTGGTCAGTCCATAAAATAAACGAATGAGATCAGCACATTACAGAGAACAAATCCTTCATCTAGTACTTTGACCCATCAAACACGTCTCACTTGCCTGGGGTATTACTAAAACCTTGGAACCTGACCTGAAACGAATCCAGATTTTCATGCTGAACATACTGAAATTCAAAAGCCAGATCATGAATAACAATTCTCTGTTTGATATCATTTTAACACAAGATAACAAGTAAAGAATGAATAAATAATTGGCAAATTTGGTTTTGTGATTAGGACTCAGAATTACAGAATTACAAGCGTCTGGTCCGTCATTCATAATTCAGCCGTCGTCCATTAGAGAATATCCGCGTCCATAATCCAAAGACCTATTCCATATTCCATATAACAGCATTATGCCTAGTAGGCATCATGCCCTGATGTTTTACGCGAAACGGCGATATTCGAAGTCGAGGAACGTTACTTCATCACGAGAAATGTGCTCTCCATTCGCATTGCCGTTCCTTGGATTTTGCATCTAATGTGTTGGGTCATTGTAGTCAAGTGGCTTACCGTAAAAAAATCGCAAGTTATTTACATTTGTGACAAAAATACTATCTTTTGCATGCTGATTTGTGATTGTTCCAGGACACAGAAAATCTACGGCTGCAAGCTGAACTCTGCATGGGATGGATTTTATGTTGTAATTTGGAAGGGGGGGAGGGACTAAAATGTGTTGACTTAACCCTACCTGGCATGGCGCTATCTCCGGAACGACAAAAAATGGAGAGTTGAAACTCCGTGACTTTATAGTTTATCATATTGGGGTCATTTTGCGCCTATTTGCATAACCCCCGAGCAGAGGATCATGGGAAAAGTCGAGATGGCGGCCACATGGGATCCCAGAAAGGTGATGTTTTTTGTCATATTTCTTCAAAATTTCTGCTTTTTCTCGACGAAAAGCGGGCAAAAACTATTTTATTTCACGTCACATTAATGTTTACTAATTTATCATGCAGATTTTGAGGAGAAATTGCATAAATAAAACATTCGGAAAATCTGACTGAAAAATCGACCATAAATGCCGGTTTTGAAAATGACATCACTGTGACGTCACCAAAGCGGCCATCTTCGATTTTTTTTTTACATTTTCTGGTAGAGCTTGACCCTAGGGTATAGTGTGGTAAGTTTCAGCCCCCTAGCTCAAGGGGTCAGAAAAATAATTAGGGGTACAACAGGTCCCAAAAAGTCCAGGTCAGATAGGGTTAAACTAACCGCATACCCTTTGTACGCATTTCTGTTTCATATGGTGAACACTTTTACATAAAAGGTACATGATACTGATGTTCAGAAAATGTACCGTGACAATATTACAGATAGGCCAGCTTTGATGAATTCAAAATGGTCACCAAATTGAGAATTATTTTTGGACATTTTTATCTGTTTAACACAATTTTTTACTGAGATACAATAAACAGCAATCTATCTCTTATATTTTGTGAGGTTAATACATCACAATCTAATTAGTTCACTTTATCAGCTGTCATAACCTTTTAATGAATAAATAATGTTTTATTCACCACACACTCCGTTTACGTACAGTGTACCGGTGCATGCAAACATTCGGGAAGACATTGTGAAATCTGTAAACAACGCACTGCCTAGATTATCTCTGCAGTTAGCTACGCTGGGAGGGGTGTGCGTATGCCTATGATGACGTCACTTCTGAGCTCTGCGCTCCAAGAGCTCCGAGCGCTCCGATCCAAGAGCTCTGCCTTAGGGGAGCTACGACCACCACCGAGTGATGACGGGCGTCAACGCCCGGGGGTGGTGGTGGTGGTGGTGGTGTCTGTACATATAGGGATTATCATTCCATATGTATTGGTCGACTAATCAAAATTTCGCCAACACTCGTACTGATGGCGTCACCAATGACGTCGCAGATGACATGGGAATCACTACGAGAGCTTCAAGATGACACCCTACACTTCATCTCTGGATGAGATATAGAACCTCAATCTCTTAAATATATCCCTGTGCACCTCAAGAATGACCACTCTACTTTCTACACCCCAAATGTGCAAACAAGTGTTTCAGGACATCCTGCCGTCACAGTATCCTGGCCTGCCTGACGACGCTTAGGCCAAAAGCGATTATGATCGAAGATTAAACTTTCTCAAATGACGATTTCTAATTGGACAAGAGCTTACTTGAATTTTAAACATACCCAACGCGGCTCCCCCAGCGTGGGTATGATGTACTGAAGGGACCAATAACATGATTGACCTGTCATTCTTGCTGTTGTTGTTGTTCTCTCATCTTTCTACATCATGGCGTCAGGGCGTTTTGCTAGGGCGTTATGGCGTTAAGATAAAGTGCTAAGTCATTAACATAGGTATTGAGGCGTTGGTCCACCGCGACCCCAAGTTGACCTAACAATTTTAATATAACCTCTGTGACGTCACTTTGGGATACGCTGAGGTAGCTCCACCAGGTAGCTAGAGCGAACATGGCCACCTCTCCCCAAACGTGCTTGTTTGCACCTCCGAAACTCCACTTTCTCTACTACTCCCAAGTGAAACCGGGGTTTTCCAGAAAAAAATCCCCGAAAAATTAACCCTGATAGTTTCTGATTTCTGTAATACTAAACTGGATTAATTTCGTTGACGTTTATTTACCCGAAATTGAGAGACTACACTCAACAAAATTCTCATTTCTATGACTCCGTGTGACCAGTAAATGGTGCGAGTCAGGAGTGGGATTCGAACCCACGCCGGCATCTGCAGACCAGTAGACCCATACCCCGGGGGAGACAATTTCATAGATCTTGAGACTGGCGTTTTAAACCACTCGGCCATCCTGACCAAAGCTGGTTATCGTGGTCATAATGATTCATATATAATGCTATATTTGTACAATGGTTTTGCAACATGGTGAAGAATAACGAAAAAGGTGTGTGTCAGAAGTGGGATTCGAACCCACGTCCCAAATATGTAGACTGGCGCCTTAGACCACTCGGTCATCCTGACCAACGATGATTGTGATGAACATAGTCATATATAGTGCTACATGTTGTTACATGCTTTTACATGTCACGGTGTGTACGCCGTGAATGCCCTTATGGCTGCACTAATTAGTTACTTCCCCAGCCTGCCGATTGACTGGTATATGCACGTTAGGTCGTTAGGATAAGGCGTTAAGGCGTTGAGACGGGCGTTAAGGCGTTGAGACGGGCGTTAAAGCATACAGATAGGGCGTTAAGGCGTAACAACGGGCGCTGACGAGCGTCACTGCATTTTGATGAATTAGTGACAATTCCATACAATATTTAGAAAATCAGATCTTCTGAGCTATTTCACCAGGGCGTTCAAGCGTTAAGCTTTGCACTGGCGGTCGTTGCTACAAGATGACACCTCACACGACGCATTCGGTCCACGGATGGTCCATCTCTACCCTAAACACTTCCCTTCACACCCCCATTAGACCCACTTTGGGTACTACACCTACTAATGACGTCAACAATGACATCACAGATGACATGGACATCCCTCAAGTCGTAGTCTACACCACGAGAGCTTCACTTTGTCATCTCGTACGAAACATTCGGACCATGGATGGTCAATCTCTATCTCAAACACCTTCCTTCGCACCCCCCAAAATGACCACTTTGGGTACTACTCCTACTGAGGACCTCACCAGAGACATCACAGATGACATGGACATCCCTCAAGTCGTGGTCTACATCACCAGAGCTTCACTTTGACACCTCACACTACGCATTCGGACCACGGATGGTCCCTCAAACACACCCCACGCACTCTCAAAATTGCTGCTTTCTATACTACTCGCGTCCTCTTTTTCACCATACAGTCTGAAAAATGATATATTCTGAACTCATAATTACATCTGCTGAGTACACAGCTTGTTACAGTTAGAAAAGTTGTGGTGGTTTAGTTCAAGAACCTTACTTTGACGATATTCTGGATTTTAGCATACATTTAAAGTATAAACGTCAAAAAGACGTCACTGTGACGTCAAACTTGTGAATTCTTTTTGCAGCCACAGATTTTTCAAGAGAGTGACCCTAGGAGATCCTCTGGTGAAAAAATCATGCTTTTGTCACTTACGTAAATATAATTTCACTAAGCCACCTCACTATTGGTGGATTTTCGATGCATGTGAATTGCGAATCAAGGCTAGATAGGTAATCTTTTAGAAAATTCACGTGTAGTCCGACAGATGATAATTGAAATTGATAGATCGTGCAATCACAGCCTGGTATGCAGAGCTCGCGTTCTTCTCCAGCTGTTTGTGTGGGTGTTAATTCCCATTCAGCAATCTGTCGAACAGCGGGCTATTTGAGGTTAAATCGACAACCGTTGAGTTGCAGTCGTGGCTATTACATTGAAAAATGGGTTTCCTGCAATTTGCTCTCAAAACGTCCACGACGAAGGATGTGATCGCAGCACTCACTCTCAAACCCGCTTATTCGGGGCCAAAAGTATACTATAGTTTATTTGGGCATTGATTAAGCGCAACATGTTACGGTGGTGGAAAACGATATCAGCGTAGTGACAAGAAGTCATATAATCCTACATGCCAATGTTCTAACTGCATATCCATGATATCTACAACATCTCAAGAGTCAAAATTACCCCTGAGATGATTTTTCTCTCACCCATATTTTTAAATGTTCATGTGGAAACTTTGAACGGCATGACCACACGGCCCCTAGCACCGGCTTCAGTAATTTTAGATAAAAATATTCGAGGGCAGTGATGTAATAACCCTATCAAGTTATCTGATGGAAAGCGGTGAAATATGTGCCCGTTAGACAGAAAAAACAACCCAAACGGGGAAAATGTATAATGCATCATAGCTCTCTAGATTTTTATCTAATACCGCTTATGCCGGTGCTAGGGGTCGTGTGGTCATGTCATCCAATTTGCCACATGAACAGGTACAATAAAAGCGTACCTGAGATACAACACATATCAGGAATCGTTAGATTCTTGGTATGTGCTTTAGAATAGGTTAGCCAGAAGACTATACTGTGAAGCCATGTGACTCGGTCACTATGTCGGCACCTTTTCCCACTTCCCTTATATGTGTTGTAAGTTATTCGGAACACAAGACTGTAACACCCGACGTTGATCAAGCGCTTAATTCTGCACCATGTTAACCACAGTCACAGAATACAATCACAATCAGTTGTACATAGGGCAAGCTTCGGGTGGAAACACCCACCAACAGAATCTCACCATACACAGGCAGCAATAACCTTTGAACGATGAACACATACTTGGGACTGATCTCTCATTCCAAAAAATACAATTTTGCATAACACACACACGCACCCTCTAGGGACACATGCACCACCGCGCACTACTTTCCTTAGAAAAAAATCCTTAGATATATCATGTCTCTGTGCTGCTTGTTTCTTTCAATGAGAGTGTGCATTTTGTTTCAAATCTGCAATGATTTCAAGCCTTTAGCGGTCATACTAAACTCTAGGGTTAGTCATGGTATACATGTACTTTTCAAGAATTATGGGTCCATGGATTATAGAAATTCAGAGCCATGCTCCACGTACATTTATATATTCCCCGTTACAAGCGACATCAATATAATGACACGTGATTATATATAATGTGTCTCACACCCGGTTTGGAATTTGGTACAATAGCATTTTTCACTATATTTTGATAATGGAAGTGGACATCCTCAATGAACTTGAACTGGATTAATGTCAGCTCATATAGCATGGCTGAACGTCAACCCTTGAAGGTGGTTGAATGTCGACCATAGAACTGGATGAATGTCGACCCATAGAGGCGGATGAATGTCGATCTCTAGAGCTGACTGAGCGTCGACGCCTAGAACTCGCTGAATATCGTCCCCTGGCGCTGGTCGAGTGATGATCCCTAGAGCCGGTCGAATATCGATCCCTAGATCTGGTTGAATGTCGATCCATAGAACAGGCTGAATGACGGCCCCTAAAGTTGACTTAATGTCGACCTCTGGAGCTAACTGACTGTCGGCCCCAAGAGCTGGCTGAATGTCGCACCCTAGTGTTTGCTGAATGTCGAATCCTACAGATTGCTAAATATCGACCCAGAGCTGGCTGAATGTCGGCCCATAGAACTGGATGGATGTCGGCCCCTGGAGCAGGTTGAATGTCGACCCTATAGCTGGTTGAATGTCGATCCGTAGAGCTGGCTGAATGTCGGTCCATAGAGCTGGGAGAAGTTTATACCTATAGCTGGCCGTATTTCGGCCCTCTGCCTGTATTGGTGAATACTAGTATTTGAGCATTCGCCCTGGGGATTACATAATAAATCTCCGGAAGAACCTTTTTGCATCAAGAAATAGAGCAAGTTATGATAACTTACGATCACTTTGTTTCAACTAATACGCAATCTTATCTAGAAGCAGTTACTGTCGCCTTGTAATTTGTGTGAAATTTCGCTTAACCTGGAGCTAAGGTCCGTTTGAACGCCGCTTGTTTTACATATCCGTGGTGTCCAATTGAAGAGTCACAACCATAGCGTGCCTTACGTGCATTATGCTTTACAAAACCGCTGATCGATTCTCTGTTGTTGGAAATCGTGCATTTCCATTATAAATCTCTAGATTTCTATCTAATACCGCTTATGCCGGTGCTAGGGGCCGTGTGGTCATGTCATCCAAGTTGCCACATAAACAGGTACAACAAAAGCGTACCTGAGATACAATACATATCACGAATCGTTAGATTCTTGGTATGTGCTTTAGAATAGGTTAACCAGAAGACTATACTTTGAAGTCATGTGGCTCTGTTAGTATGTCGGCACCTCTTCCCACTTCCCTTATATACGTTGTAATTTTATTTATCTTTTGTCCTGTAATTGAAATTAATTCTAACTCTCGTACTCTTGACGGTTATCCGATTATTGACGAGGAAATTATTCCGCGATCGACAGCTGAATTTCAGATCTTATGCCTATGCTTATTGTCAACTCCGTCAGTTTGTTCACCTTCCCATGAGAACGTCCAATCTGACGCCTAAAACTATTGACAATTTGGTTCGTGCGGTTCATAAGCAGTTGGAACGGACGATATGTTTCATAGACAATGTTCTGCAGCCAAATGAGTATAGATTGTGGCAGATTGAATAAGAAGATAACAATATGCTGTCAGAGATAGTCAATGAAAAAGCCTGCGGACACCTTCCATTTCCTTGTCTTGACGAATCTGAAATTTATTGCAAGCATCGGATCTGACTTTTGATGGCCAGCAGTCATCCATAACACATTTTCGCGTCCATAATTACAGCGAGCGTCAGAACCGACATTCAATATTCAATCGTCGTCCATAAAAAAAATACTCGCCTATAATCCAAAGATCGTTTTCGTATGACAGTTTAATAGCTTCAATTCTAAATATCCATGAACTCAACATTAAGAATGTCTTATTGATTAAAGAAAGTATTTACACCCCAAGCCGATGCTCTAAGAAGCCTAATTGGACAACAGCAAAATCGGTAATTTTCCGAACAAAACATATCAAAAAAATATTTGCCGAAAAGAACAACAAAAAATAGGATTTCCTGAAAAAGTGGAGTCCCCAGCCAGACCTCGATACTTCACTAATGTATATATAGCGTAGAAATATGTTATAGGATCACCTTATGATGTTATTCATGAAGGTTTTTTTATCAGTATTTATATGCAAGGAAATAACCTATAACGCATTAAAATACCACACTACGGCATTTCATAGTACAGACAACAATCCAAAGTTCCAATGAACAAAAGGGTATTTATTCATTCTCCTCATAACCGTTTTCCTCTGTGTCACGTGAGGATTTGGCGGAAATTGTAAAACCGTGACCTAGTGTAAGGATAAATGCCCAATGGTTCGTCCAGGCTTTACACAAAAAAATGAAATGAAATGAAAATTAAAAAAAGGAAAAAGATTTGTTTCCTGCAAGAGAAGTGGTCAACAGTTTATAATGATGACAAACGGTCATCAGATATCTAACAGGCAAATGTCAATTTAGCGCGCCGTGCTCTAAACCCAGAGGAAATTGCTATGATCGAATTTTAGCCCACCACTGTGCTGCCTATCAGAGGTTACAAACAACTTAAATCTTAAGCCACGCTATATTCTAAGACTTTGTTGGTCAAAACAAAAATACTTTAACGCATCTGTTAAAATCATATTGACACGGAGAATAATTACCAATGATGTGGATTGGATGACACGAATATCGCACTGTCATGTAAATGTCACTAGAAGCATATGATCACAAATGTGTCTGGCCAATTATTTTGAATCCGGATTCGCATCGTGCAACTTCATTTGACCGAATCTATTTCAACCAGCAATGAACGTGGTGAAAATCAATCAGAAACGCAAGAATTGATGTAATTTATTTTGATGAAAAACGAACGCAAAATCTAATTTCTTTCTGAAGAGCCAAATAATATACTCACTCTCCATAATTCGGAACCGTATTAGATCTTGGAAAAGTGTACCCCGTGCTATGACACTCTAGATTACTTGCTAGGCAGCTTTTTTTAGTGACTCACTCACTAGCGCTATCGATGGAGTAAACGAGAAACATTTAGCAGACTAATCTCATTTCGCAAAGGCTGCAATTTGGATTTTTCTGAAGCGAGAATACCTTTTACATATCATTATGACAGTCTTCTGATATTGAAATCCGTCTGTTCAGAGATACGGTTTGGCGTCACGCCACCGTTAATAAGATATAATGTGTTGCCGTATATCATTTAATGTCACGATAGCCAAAGAATCAATACCAAACTACATTCACAGCAACTTCAACGAACCTAGAACACATCAAGTGTTCATGTCCAAGAACACAGCTTCTACCACGTCGAAAACGTGAACATTGTAAAGGGATATGTATATTCGCGTTATTGACTCCTTAAATAAATGCAGCTTGGTATGTCTGCGGCATAAGGAATTAGTACGACAACTCCGGATAACGGATGAGCAATGCCAGGCAGCATTCCACGGGCATTGTCTCGCTGATCTCAATCTCTACTGACTATAGGCCATTTATCTACAGTGTGAACGACTAATATGGGTTAAAATGCACTAAATGACTTCCTTTCTCCACAGAGGTCGACGTTCGCGACAAAAATATCCCGCATTAAACCTGTTAAGTTACATTATTGGAGAAATGTCATGGCTAACTTTGACAGGATGTTTCTATTTAATCCTGAAACAGTTGTCACAGTATCCCACATCAGAGAGATTTCAGCAAAGATAGTTGGCGTGACCATCCTGGAAACAGTTCGACTTGTAAAAAAATCAGCTGATTGCAGTGTGGTTTGTCGTATTCCACGTGAAGGGCGATGATTGGTAATGAACAACATCAGTGTGCAGTTTTGGACTAAGATATGGAGAGGTCAGTTTTCCAGAGGCGAACTGAAGCTGTTTAACCTAGGAAGTAACGGGTGAAATTATTAGTGCATTCTAACTTATAACCACAAGACGTAGCCCGTAGCGAATAGATAAGCCTCATGTCACGCTGAGATTTCAGGGATAAAGAAACCAGATATCTACCTAAAGACTTATTCCAAACGGCACGGACAACGACCCAATAATTACTCGCTACAAGATGTAAACAGGACTCGTGGGCTTGTGTAGTCAGATCTGGTAGCGATGATTGACTTCTTTGGATAAGAAGATATTTATTCACCAAGCTGAGCGACTCCATTTTCCAGAAAACTACAGGCCATTATCACGATTGGGCACCGAAAATTGCCTGGCCATCGACAGGAGACATTTTATCTGTGTAGCTTTCTCTTGGTGTCATCTTGGCGCTCAGAAACTGTAAACCATGTTCACCACTTAGAATGAGTCCCATTTATGAGGAAGAGAGATAGCTGAGCTACATAGTCAGCACAGCCAGAAAAGTGGTGTTGATCAACACTCAAACAAATGTGTTGAGCTCAACCTCAATAAATGGTGTTGAATTTTGACTGACACCATATATCCCCAACACCCCTTATTGGTGTTGGCCAACACCATTAATTGGTGTTGAGCTAGTATTAGCACTTGCCAAGTGCACCAAAATAAGGTGTCTAACCATTTTCAACACCCTTTATTTTTATTGACCAACACCATTATTTGGTGTTGAACTGGCCTCGACAATTTTGTTAGTGTTCAACACCACCTCACAACACCACTTTATGGTATTGACCACGCTGCCAAAAATCGGGTACTTATTTAAGTTTATGAAACTTATTTCAAGATATTTTTTCTTAAAACTAGAAAATTTTAAGAAAACTTATCTCAATAGTTGTCAGTCATTGAAAATTTTCTGATTTTTTTCTCATTTTAAGAAAAATTAACTCATTTGAGATATTATTGAGCAAGTTGTGCCTTATTCTAAGAAATAATATCTTATATAAAATTTCCTTTATCAGGTTTTATCTTATTATAAGATTTTTTTTACTTAAATAAGTGTTTTGTTAGACAA
>JAVTVY010012883.1:0-51762 GCA_036873755.1 Hanleya hanleyi
GTCCATCTCGACCCCAGATACCTTCATGTACTACCCCAAAATGGCCACTTTACTTACTACAACCAACTACGCATGCGCAGATTAACGCGACTTGCATTCAAAAACACACCATTCTGACTCTACCCCACACAAGCTTCACTTTGACACCTCACACGACCCATTCGAACCGTGATTAGCTCATCTCTAACCCAAACACATCCCTACATAGCACCCAAAATGCCTGTTTTCTATACTACGGCCAGACTGCGCATGCGCAGACTATTGAACACGGACGAACCATTAGTGTAGTCAAGTGCTCCTCCACGAGAGACCTCACTCGACCCCATTGGACCATGAGTGGCCCACCTAGACTCCAACATGTCCACCCCGTATGGGCCTATACACCCATAGCCATGCAGTATAGCCTCCATGAGCCTACCCAGGCCTTGGTGACTTTTTTCAAAAATTTCACCGATTCGCTCCGGCAACACTTCCTATCGTGCTCCTAAATGACGAGACGAGTAAAACGAGACCCCACAACCCTACCGCAAATGTCTAGAAGTAGGTTTCCCAGTGGGGCAAACATTGGTCCTATACCCCTAGTATGGGACTATATGGGTCTCCCTGAACTTTTTCCAAAAAAAAAACGATTCGCTCCGCGACATTTCCTATCATGTTTGTCTTGACGAGACTAAGAAAACGAGACCCCACAACCTATACCGCAAATGTCGAGAAGTAGGTTTCTCAGGATGGTCCTATACCCCCCATACTCCATATAGGCATTTTCTCGTAATTTAGGATAAAGTCCGTGTTCCGTATTTTTTCAGGAAAATTTTTACATACACCCATCCTGGAACTAGGGGGAGATAACTCTATTGATAGACAAGCCCCGTTAAGCCCGTCGACCTATATACCCCTCATACCCCATATAGGCATTTTCCCAGGTTTTTCGATAAAGTCCGTATTCCGTATTTTTTCAGGAAAATTTTTACATACACCCACCCTGGAACTAGGGGGAGATAACTCTATTGATAGACAAGCCCTGTTAAGCCCGTCGACCCATATACCCCTCTTTTCATACCCCATATAGGCATTTTCCCAGGTTTTTCGATAAAGTCCGTTTTCCGTTTTTTTTTTTTCAGGAAAACTTACATGCATCCACCCCATTGCCTGAATGCCTCTTCACCTAGGCTTCACTTTGATAAGCCTCACTCGACCCCATTGGACCATTAGTAGCTCCCCTAGCTCCAACACGGCTATTTGCATACCCTTGGGCCACCGCACATGCGCAGAAGGCCGCTATTTCAACCCCACACCCAGTCCATTAGATGCCCCTTCATGAATGCTTCACATTGATACCTCACTCGACCCCATCGGTCCACTGAGCTCCTAGCTCCAAAAGGCTATTTTCATACCCTTCGGCCACCGCGCATGCGCAGAAAAGTCGATATTTCAACCCCACACCCAGCCCATTAGATGCCCCTTCATGAATGCTTCACATTGATACCTCACTCGACCCCATTGGACCATTAGGGGCTCCCCTAGCTCCAAAAAGGCTATTTTGAAGGTCGATAGCCGAGAAGGGTATGAAAATAACAGATCCGTCAATCAACACCCAGTCCATTAGATGCCCTTCATGAATGCTTCACATTGATACCTCACTCGACCCCATCGGTCCATTAGGGGCTCCCCTAGCTCCAAAAAGGCTATTTTCATACCCTTCGGCCACCGCGCATGCGCAGAAGGCCGATATTTCAACCCCACACCCAACCCATTAGATGCCCCTTCATGAATGCTTCACATTGATACCTCACTCGACCCCATCGGTCCACTAGGGGCTCCCTAGCTCCAAAAGGCTATTTTCATACCCTTCGGCCACCGCGCATGCGCAGAAGGCCGCTATGTCAACCCCACACCCAGTCCATTAGATGCCCCTTCATGAATGCTTCACATTGATACCTCACTCGACCCCATCGGTCCACTAGGGGCTCCCCTAGCTCCAAAAAGGCTATTTTCATACCCTTCGGCCACCGCGCATGCGCAGAATGCCGATATGTCAACCCCACACCCAGCCCATTAGATGCCCCTTCACATAAGCTTCACTTTGATACCTCACTCGACCCCATCGGACCATTTTATCTAGGGACTACTTTTTCTCCGCGGAAGCTTTTTCCCGAGACCGAATCACCGCCAAAACCGCGGCCAAACCGCATCATCGCGGATGAATACATCCTGAATACATCCTCTGCAGCAATTGGAACTCTCCTGGATTGGAGGTAGCTTTTGGTCATCCTGCCGGAACTATATTGCATTTGACCTCCTCCCGTTTCCTCCCTAATATGCAAATTTCTGAGGTCAATAATACCTTCCTTGCACACTCTATACTACTCTCGAGGTCACTGGTGTTGCCGGGTTGTCATTGGTGTTACATTTCAGTTAGATAACTATTTGAAGAAGAAGAAGCAGTTTTATCAGAAGGCTTTTCATATACCGGTTTTGCCCCTAAATATTCTTCACTTGCAACTGCATTTTTGCGTCTATGAGCAAATTAATCAGTGGTATGTGTTGCACGAGGTCAGTGGTGTTACCGGATTGTCAGTGGTGTTACGGATGCAAGAATGGTCTATAAATTCAGAAACACTTGTTTAAATTGTCCCATATTTTGGAAAAGCAACAAACTCGATTAGTTTAAAGTCCGCATCAAGAATAAATAGGTTTTATTATACAGAATCTACATGAATGGTTGATACATGCGGTCCAATTGGCTGATTTTGGTGAGCCAAGTGGCATACTTAGGATATTGAAAACAAACTTTTTTTCCTAACTTCAATATTTTTTCATCATTAGTCATAGTTACATGCAATCTATTGCCTAGCATGTGTGTATCTTTCTATTCTGTTCTCTTAGTGCCCAATATACTGATCATTCGTGTGTAACACCACTGACATGATTGAAGACAACTCCACCGTTAAGTGTTCCGAAAAGTTTATTGTTTAGAATGTCTGCATTTATTGTACGCGTTATAGAGAGTTTTGTCAATGGAGACTGTTGAAATCAGATTTTGTAGTCATTGGTGATGTTGATTTTGAGATATTTCCCCAAGTGAAAATGTGCCTTTCCGTGAGAATGACCCAGTGACCGATATGTGATAATTCAATGACGTGCGCTCTGCTGATTTGACTTTGATCTATTGAGAATTCATTCTACTTACAAATGCACATATTGAAATTGGTTTATGAACATAAACAAAATGGACAATTAAGAGGGATGCACCATCTATTGGACATTATTAAATTAATCCCGTATGAAGTTATTCACCATAGATGAACGTATTGATGCTGGTTCGTGGATTATTATTAATTCCTCTCTGTGTTCAGTGATAATCAGTTTTACTTTAAATAAATCCTTTATTCTAGACAATTCCAGTGTTACCAAAATTTAATCAAGCTGAATGTTTGAATGTTTTAAAATGAGTTTGGGAAAGATGTAGTATTGTCAAAGACTAAACTCCTGTAGCTTGAGTTGAGGTTTCTGTTGATTAAATCATTCATAGCTTCATAGAAGTGACTGGGACGTACATTAACATTGACGTGACTGGGGACTACTTTTTCCCCTCGGTAGTAGTGACCGTTGACGCACCACCACCACGAAAGTGATCGCCTCACCACGGAGGAATACAATAGGTCGCTTCCGGTCACGCCTTAACCTCCTCAAACATGAGTTATCTCCCCTAAATATGCACCGAGATACCCTTTTACTACTACTGTGGATGTTGAAGAGAACAGTGTGGTTATCGTACTTATTTGAAATCCAGTTACCATGACAACAACAACTGATTCTGCTCAAGTGATCTGCCGGTCTATTCTCTCAGGCGAGGGGAGTATAAAGCTCAGGGAAAATTATGGTTTTTTTGGGGGGTTTAATGTCACACTCATGGTTATTTCACTCATATGGTGACAGCCAGTTTGGTTGGTGGAGGAAACCGGACTACCCAGAGAGAATCACCGCCCGTGGGCAAGTAACTGGTGAACTTTCACACATGCACCAGTGAGGCTCGAAGCCCTGCAGGTTCAGGGGTGCGAGGCTAACGGTCAGCAGCGAAGAGCCTTAGACTACTCGGCTACCGAGTGTCCCCTAGCGGAACGATCTGGAGAAGGAGAAAGACGAAGTTGTAGATACGAGGGGAACTGTTTCAGGTTCAAAGACTCGACCAATCAGAATCAAGTATGCGAGTATAATTTGTAAAGAATTATCATGTTTGGTCACGTGATACTTCGGGTATAATCCGTACCCATTGTTGCGGAAAAAACTGAAGACTCCTTTTCTTTAAACAAAGGGGGATCCCCTCAAGGTTCCATTCCATACCTAGATGTTCAATGATCGCGTATACGGCCGCCATGTTTTCTCCCGTTACAGTTTATACTATAGAGACAAGGATTTATCTTAATCATTTCATTCCTACCGCTATATCAGGGCAAATGTTGTGAAAAGAAAAAAAGGGTGAAAAAATAACAACAACAAAAAACACCACACATGGACGAATTTTTGATGATATATGAATTTAATTGACTTAATTTAACTAGAGGAGGAATTGCCCGCTATCAGGGTAGATACTCTCTGTATGGTCTACATGTTAAATCCATGATGATTGACATTGGAAACTTAATCATAGTATGGTACGTGGCACGAGAAAAAAACAAACAAACAAACAAACAAACAAACAAAGACAAAAAACAATTACCTGTTAAGATTACATGGACTTCATTCAAAGTATGTGTATTAGCATTATACGATACATATCATGAAGTTAAACCAATTGACAGTTAATGTCTAATGTTTGGATTATATAAGAAAATATCTGGTACAAATATCTTTTACTCGAAAAAGGAGGATGTGATGCATGCCAATGAACAAGCTATAAATATACCGTTAGTGTCCATCCTCCCCGTTAAGCAGTGCTCTGCAATTACAAGAGACCATAAAGCGTGCTTCGGGTACAAGAAAATGAGTCTTGAACAGATTAGGGAGAACGAACTCTCTAAAATAGAGGAAAAAATGTCGTGGTTGCTTTAATAATTACTTTTGATTTATCCATCAAAACACCACAAAATCTTCAGGTGACTTGATTTACGTATTGTTACATGTCGAAACAGTGGTTTTTCAGTGAAACTATGCAGTCTAGTTTTTAGCAGGGAACAAAACATGTCGTCTATTATCATGCAAATTAGATAGGTGTTTTCCTTACATGACGAATAGGTCGACCCCAACCCACAAAAGGTCCGTCTCGAAGCATCATACCAGGTAACAGTACTTTCAGACGCAAAGCGATCAAGAGATAAAACATCGTGACATTTGTTCATCTTTAAAATACGTTGAGATCGCCCAAACATCTTTCTACGAAAATCTTCTCTCAACGTGTATGGTAGGCCTATGTAGCCCATATCGCGTGTGTCCATTTCGACGTAAATTGCCCTGGGGTGGGGTTAAAGACAGGTGCAGTGTGAAGGCTAAGGATGTCCTGGACAAGTGTGTCACTATTCTAGGGAAAATAAGGACGGACACTTTTCTTGAGGTGGAGAAAAATGTGCTAGTTCGGTTAGAAGATTAGAAGAGAGTCCCTGAGCATTCTAAGCCTCCACATCGGCATGAATCAAAGTGTGGGGGGGGGGGGGCCTTGAGGGTAATGCACGTATGTCCAACGCGGATCGAATGAGCGTATATCTCTTAGTCTGCCTTGATTGATGGAGACACATGATTAAAAAATATTGACGACCATCCCAGATACAGTTGGCTTAATACTTCTTGGCCTGCACCTCTTTTCCAGGCATTATGAAGCTGCACACAATCATTTGGCCGTATAATTTTCAATTTGGTTAAAACCTCTATACGCTTATAAAACAGGACACAATAGAACCGGAATAACTACAATATGCTATATCACACTCACATATAAGGAGGGAAGTTGTCATTACATATAAGGAGGGAAGTTGTCATTATCCAAAGCTCACATTTCAGGCGATATATCAGTCTGTAAACAAGAGATCATATATCTTCTGGTTTTATGGCTAAACTAGAACATTTAAACTCGTCATCCAAAGTTCAATGTCATTGACGAGTGGCACATATTAAATATATAAATAACTTTAATACACGTTAGAACAATTCTGTGTCAATCTTGGATGTCGATAAATTTGATAATATTACAGTTCCGGATCCATATGGCCACACACCATGGTCTTCACATCAGGGGATCTGAAGAAAAAAAAGAATAGTAGAACGGTTGTTATCACAATGTCAGGATTTACAATGCCACGATTGACAGGTCGCTGCAACAATTTTGGATTCTAGGTTATTCGAGCCAAGAATATTTGACAGAAAAGTTTGAGATAGGCCTATACTCATTCCCACTCACTACTTTTGATCCTATATTCTGACTCCAGAGTATCAAGTCCGTAGGCCAGTTGGAAATGGAGGGGGGTTGTGAGTTGGCCCGCCCTGAATTTTTTTTGAAAATTTTGACGTGAAATGACGCGTTCTGGCACATTTATGCAGCATATTCTGAGAACTATAATTTTTTATTGATGTTAGAATATGAAACGACTTTTGATGTGGAACATATAGTTTCTTGTGCGTGAGTTTTGAAATCTAAATTTAGTAAAATGGTACTTTCGGTTGCATTTTTATGGAATATTTGTAATTCAAAGAACTTTCGTGGAGTGGTGTATATAACAATGTTAGGACAATCTAAGAGGCATGCTCCCCGCACTTTTTTGAAATTCTATATGTTAGATGGCGCGTTCTGGCACAGTCTTTCCGATTTTTGAGAATTCTATTTTAAACTGATGCGAAAACGTTTTGAAGTGGAACTATAATTTCCTGCTATATTGACTATCCCTGGGATTTTATTAAAATTAAATTCAGAAAAATGGTGCGATCGGGTGCATTTTGACGGGATGGTTTTTACTTTGAAGATCGTTGTGAAGTGGTGTACGCCGTATTTATCTTATGATGAAGCGAAACTCACTTTCTTGCATCTATTTTCAAGGTTTAGAAAAAGCTAGCTCTAAAATGGTGCTTTCTGGCAGCATTTATTCGATTTGAAAAACTTCCCGACTTCTAAATGAACGTGAAACGTTGTTAAGTTTCTTTAACACTTCACGTGATAAATGTGCGCGGGCGGAACTCCGTCGTTCCAGTGGGTGTGTGTCGGGGGGTGCGCAGGTGGAGATAATCTCGACCCAATACGGGGGTGAGGTGGCGGTAATCTCGACCCAATTTGCAGGTGAGGGGCGGTTATCTCGACCTAATATGCGGTTGAGGCGGCGGTAATCTCGACTCATTATGGGGTGATGTGGCGGTAATCTCGAGCCAATATGGTGGTGAGATGGCGGTAATGGTGACCCAATATGGTGGCGAGGTTGCGGTAATGGTGACCCAATATGGGCTGAGGTGACATATTCATACTTCAGATATACTAGTATGTGGAATTTTCTATATAAACGACAAAACTTCCATTTCAAAAAGTCCGGCCATACGGTTTGACAACGAAAGGCTGTAATTCATTCTTTATATTTAAAAAAATAATTCTCGAATAAGCTCTCAAGGGCCACTCACCCTCTACATTATACCATACCCTTTAAGTTTCGTGCCACAAGAAAAAGGATTGGATTATAGTGGAAGTTTTTGACAGTGCTGTGAATTGCGTTCTGGATTCTTCATTCAATGTTACATTTACCTTTATGCACCAATATGGACAGATCCGTGAATTCAACATTCAATGTTACATTTACCTTTATGCACTAATATGAACAGACCCATGGATTCATCATTCAATGCCACGTTTACCTGTATGCACTAATATGGACAGATCCATGGATTCGTCATTTGAATGTTACATTTACCTTTATGAAGTAACATGACCAGATCCATGATCCATGGATTCATCATTCAATGTTACATTTACCGTTATGCAATAACATGGACAGATCCATGGATTTCATCACTAGTCAATGTTACATTTACCTTAAATATCGTATCTTTCAACCTTAGTCCAGGAGGACGCAGAGAGTGAAGTGCGGCCCCAATTCCCAGATCACGCTGTTACTGACGTTGTTTTCCTCCCAGAGATCCACAGAACGTCTGATACAGGTTATTCCCCACCATCCAATGTGTCGGCGATCCAGCTCGGCATGAATATGACTGTAGGCGGCTTGTGCGTTGGTTATACCTTTAGCACCGTCAACTACTTGGGTGGCTTCGGTCTTCCTGGAGGCGCCCACAAAGTGTCGACTGCGGTCCCGGTAGTAAACAATGCCGCATTTGTCATGGAAATGCAGTTTCTCAACCCGGTACCCGGCCATTATATGGTGGTCGAAGCCATTCAGGTTGTTGTAGATACAACAGACCACGTGAAGCCAGTCATACTTGACGCTCATCTTGTTGTAGAGGGTCGTGACGATGTCTTTGTTGTGACGCCCAGCGTTGTTAGCGATCACGTTGGTCAGGTCGTGCTCCATGTTGGTCGTGACCTCGGTGACACAGCGGTTCAGAGCGGCCTTGACCTTGTCATGAACGGCGCCCAGTTTACCTTTGTAGAGCTCGACCATGTCCTGTGCTCCGGCCTCTCCTCTCTTCAGAGTCTCATAGGTCATGATCACCATCATCCCCCCACAGAGCAGCTGGATCAGTCGGCAGCCCAGTTTGGACATCTCAGGACGGTTACCCCCGGAATAGGTGTAGTAGTGCTCCAAGATGTTATTGGTGAAGAATCCACCCCCGATAACGCCCTCAAACAACGTGTTCACTGCCAGAATCATATCATCGTCGGCGCAAAATTCCTTCAGTCTGTCTTGGTACCTCCTCTTTTCTGCTTCGTTGTTCTTGTTCTTACCGATCATTGTGGCATACAGCATACCGGTCTCGATACGGCTCACCACCGTGGAGTACTGTAGTTTGGTCGTTTCCCACGTCATAGTTTTCTCCAGTTGCTTGATATCGTCTCTGACTTGATGAATGCCTTCGTTCACTTTGGCGAACTGTTTCATGATCGCCTCGAACTCTGGGTCTGGCAGGAACGCCTTGACGAGGGACATCACCGACCCTATGACGGCGAAGGCTGCACCAGCTATGGGCAATGCTTCTAACAACGGTGCCAAAGCCCCAAAATCGGCAACCTCACCGATTTTAACCACCAGATCGATGGTTTTCTCGGCGACATCAAATCCGGCCTGCACTTTACTAAGCGCCATCTTCGTTTCTGCTTATAGCTCTGTTAACCGCTGGGTGTACAAACTTTTCTCTGGGTAGAGTGAAGTTATGTCAAATTACATTTGCGCCGCTGTATTTATAGGACAATTTTGTCCGATGAAAATGAACCCTGATGTGAGATTTATTTCCAATATACGATAATCATATGTAATTATTGATGATAGTATCATGTTGGCACTCCGCCAAGTCTGTTGATCAGCGTTTTGACATGGCCTAATAATACTAATTTGAGAGATTTGTTATATTCAGTCTTGATCGATTGTTTAGATACCCTGCAAAAACAGTGGATAATAAGCTTCGTGCCTTCGTCAGCATATTAGCACGAGGCACGACTCATGATTACATTTTGCCATGCAGTGTATTGTTTAGATAGCATGCCCGAATCAGATGTATTTCACTTCCGGTTGAATATGATTCTGCTCATGGTGTACGTATATCAAAATATATATTATGATTATTTCAACATACCTAGTGGTGTATCTTGATCTATTAACAATGTTGTAAAATGAATCGGAACAGTCAAATGCTTATCCAGTCAAGCAGGATAGCATCAGTGGCGTTGGGAGTTAGGTGATGGGTTCGAATCCTGCAAAATACGTAAAATGTCTCAGATGTTGACGCCAAAATCTCTTAATGGTATCAACAAAATATGAGCAACGGGCACTGCAATCGGTGGTTTCTCAAAGAGGTAGTTGTAGTTTAGCACCGTTAATACGTTAATGGGGAATTTCAGGCACATTTAGACACATGAATTTGGAAGCGTTAATTGGGAGCCTCAAGCACATTTTGACACGATAATTGGGAATCTCGGACACATTTAGACACGATAATGGGGAATCTCGGAAACATTTTGACACGATAATGGGGAATCTCGGACACATTTTGACACGATAATGGGGAATCTCGGACACATTTTGACATATTAATGGAGAATCTCGTACACATTTTGAAAATGTTTTGGCTAGGAGCCGTACATACTGTCCTATCGGACATTCTTCCCTTTCACTTCATTGGTATCAAGCTCTACCATGCAGGCATTCATTACGTTTTGCTTCGCGCCTCTCCATTTAGCGTTGTCAGGGTCTCACGGACTGTGCCAGAGTTGACCCATGGTCATATGTTGTCACAGTAAACGAATATGAGGACCGTCTAACTGGGCGAAGTCATATCAGCCGCAATTCACCCATATATATTTCTGCAACATATAGTTCTAGGGTTATTTGTCAAAAACCTGCCTTCAAACTGCCGTTTTGAAATACATTGAATATCTGTTAAGTATATTTCAAGATAAATATACGTTTTGCGACCAGTAAAACAGTTAGGCAGAACAGTTTTTGGTTTCTGCAAGAATCCTGCACAAAAATGGCGAGACCCCCACAGGGGTAAATGGAGCGTAGCGCAAAGCACCCTGGGAGAGGATGCATTGGTACGAGCCGTGTGGTCACGTCATTCAATATGTTCACATGCACGTCTACCATAAAAGCGGCCCGAGTTACTGCCGGGACCACGGTGTGTAAGGCCAAGCAGTTTTTACTCGTGGATTCACATCCATTTTCTGCCGAATTAAATTGATGTTATGTGATATTCGCCTTCCTTCTCTGTTACATTAATAATGTTATTTACATAAATGACTAGTCGAATACTGAAAATAAAATAGGTTTTATTCGCCAGTCAGTGAATTGAGTGTCTGCCGATTTCCGCGGTGTCATTTTTGTGGAGTGTACAATAATTATAACCTACTATGCATCTGCATCTATCTTATCTTGCATCAATTCGTAATACTCTCCTAATATTATAAACGCTAGCCTCACATCGCTGAACCGGCACGGGTTCGCGCCCAGCTGGTCCATGTGTGAAAGTTTGTCAGTTATTTGCCGAAGGGCGGTGGTTCTCTCCGGGTACTCCGGCTTCCTCCACCAGCCAAACTGACTGTCACCATATGAGTGAAACAAACTTGAGTGTGATATTAAGCCAAATTCCCTCCCTCCTCATAATATTATATCTTGACAAAAAAATATATATATTTATGATCATTCTTTCTACAAACAAATATTCACAAACATATTATAATCATGATACGAAATCGAAAAATGCATTAAATTATTGAACAATTTATAAAGGATACTTTGGGATTCGAACCAGTAGATCATCAATGAGGACCATATCACGAAAACAACATTTCATAAAGTTTTAATTTTTTATATGAATATAAACGATAACCAAAACGAAGTTTGCTGGAGAGCTATGGATTCAGAAGTGCTTTATTACGTGTAAATATATTTGTGGTTATAGTTTATCTTCATATGTTTACAGAGAGGCAAACGCGGCTTTTCCTACCCAAAACTGTCAATTTTATACAAACCTATCACTTTGAAGAGTTATTGTTAAAAAACCATTTCACTCATGCTCTCAATATTTCAAAGAGATTCCAACAAAATGACATAGTTCATGCTAATCGGAACATTTATAATCATATTTAATGTTTCATTTTTTTACTTCAACCGTACCTCATCTGGAGAAGTTTGTTCATCTTAATGTACAAGGTCCTTTGGTTTAATGCAGAGCCAAACATTCTAATGAACCAAGAAGAATCAAGATTTTTAAGTGTGTATGAAATTTTTTCGTGGCGTGAGTTTCGAGTGTCATCAGTTCATTGTGATTTTTACTAGATATGTCTTAAATTACAATGTAATCGGTCTGTGGGGTATGTGGGTCTGTGGGGTATGTGGGTTTGTGGGGTCTGTCGGTCTGTGGGGTCATGTATGGTGTGTTTTGTTTCAGATACACCTTCTCATCTTCCCACACACAATTGTCCGGTAATTCTTAACGTGCATGCACAGCCAGAAAAAGGGTGATGGCCCATGAGGCCCGTTCTTCACCCTTCAAAGGTGATAAAAAGGGTGATGGCCGACGTCGTCACCCTTTTAGGGTGATGGGACAGATCGTTACCCCTTTAGGGTGATGATCATCACCCCTTTAGGGCGATGACCTAAAAATTGCACTCATTGCTGATCACCCTTTTAGGGTGATAGCCATCACCTTTTTAAGGTGATGTTGAGTTAGATCCCTCAACACCTTTCTGGGTGATGCTATCATCACTATTTTCAGGGTGATAAGTATCACCTTTTTTCTGGTTGAGTGCTTAACAAATTGATATTCGAAATTTTACATTTGCGCTTTTAGCTAAACTCTTTCATAATGGCATCTCTAAGTGTATAGGACATCACCTGTTATTTTCAGCCCGAGATATCAGATGACTATCTCTACCATAGGCTATCATCAGCTAAGGTCATACAACCGTTCAAGTTAAATGATTGATACGATGACAACATCATTGACAGATATCAAAATACACCTGCCGTGTCACGATCGACTTTGTAAGAAAGTAGATACGTACATCACATCATTCGTCCCTCAATTAAATTTATGCAAAACCCGTACCTGTACCAGACGCGTTATCAGGTTTGTTGTAATTTGATATTTGTGTTAACAAATATCGACTTGTCGGTAGCATATTCCTCATTTCCAACATATATTAATGAATATTTTTACGAGATATATTCTAACATATGTACGGCAAGAATAATCATATCAAATCAATCCGGGAATTTTTTATCTGTCACAAAACACCATTTTTCTTAATACAAAAGAAGATTAAAATGAAGTAATACTCCGGCGTATATCTGTGACTTTAAATAACATGGTCATTGGAGCTGGACCCCACCCCGGTCGTAATCCACAGTCTACTATCACACGTCTATTCGCTGAAAGCACTCTTCTAGCAGATGTACATGCAAATATCGATGACGTCAACGAGACCTTACGGCATGAACACCACCCATGCCCCCCTCCCATCGGGGTGCCGTGCAGGGTGCTGTTTCGTCTACATTCGCTCAAACCCGCCTTCCTTTGCCTCCAAACCCCTCTGAACAAAGTTTACCAAGTGCGCATGCGCGAGGAAGACGCTACTAGACGTCATCTTAAGATCTGGATACAACACCCGTCGTCCTGCACAGGATATAGCCTAAATAGGATACTTAACAGTACATTCGCTCGCACCATCCCTCCTTGTGCCTCCCAACAGGCTTATCTGGATAATGCGCATGCCAAAGGACGTGATTTATATACAATAAAACCTTTATTTTTACTGTTTTACCCATTCATGGGTTAATGTGTACAGGATTGGAAAAAACAAAACAACAGAATAAATCACAACAAGATTATATACTACTTATGACGTCACTAAATCAACGTGGTATTACGGTCTGGAAACCAGCCCAGTCGCACTGTACAGCCTGTGAACTTCAATGGGATATCTATGGCACAACCCACACTTAAGCCACACCTAATCCGACTTTATCTGCGGTATATATACCACTGATGACGTCACTTGTTACTGCGGTACCACGGTCTGGACACCACGCCAGCCGTGCTATACAGCCTGTGACGGATATGGATATGCCAAACGTCTACATTCACTCAAATCACCGCTCCTTTTGGTGTCCTCTCACATAAGTATACACCCTTCAAAGTACGAGTTCGAGGTCGACAAATGCATGTTCATGGTTTTACAAGCACCTTTCAGAGTTGTCTCCCCCATGTACAGATGGCGCTGTGAAATTTGACATTCGGGTTATTGGGTTGCCTTCCATGTAGGGAGCGGAAAACGAATAGCTCGAGGATCGGGTTGCACTAATCACGGACCAATAACAATGATAATTGACATACATGTTTATGCCGTGTTGTAAATAAGGCGAAGAAGGGTTATATTATCATCATACAAGCGTCTAGTCCGTCATTCAATATTCAGTCGTCGTCCATTAAAGAATTTTCGCGTCAATAATCCAAAGATCTAATTCACATAATAGCGTTAGAACCAAATTAAAAGAATAAATCATAGTATACATAAAACTAGGCTAGTTTCCTGCAAGAGAGAAGCGATCAACAGTTTTCATTGGTTTCAGCAAGACATCATAATGTTCCAAAAGTATAAAATCCATATCGTCATCTAGAGTATGACGTATCTCATTTACGCTTTGATTGTGCCTGTTCATATAAACACTATGAGGATCTTAAAATACATGTGTTCATACGGCTCCTAGCCCCGGCTTCAGCGGAATTAGACACAAGTTACGAAACGTACCGCCATAGATCTTGTACGCTACGCTCGTACTTTGCTATCAGCATGCGATATGAATCGCCAGAATTGAGAACTTCGAGTGGAGGCGCTTAATGATATAGCCCTGTTTTTTTAAGTTTCTGCAGTAATGATTTGTAACGTTGATTAAAATTATCACATTTAACACATTATCTATATGCTGTTGACATATTGTATTGCCAAATTTCACATAAGCTTAGATATTATTAATGAGAAATTCAAGCAACTCTATAAACAAAGAAAAATCCCATGAATGATATTCCTTGTATGTAGTCGAGCTAAAAAATGCTTTATGGCTTCTGACATTAATATATCGGCGATCAGTTTGACAACTGCCTATAGTAAATTTGATCCCTTAAAATTCACATATTTGACGACGGTCAATCGATTCCAAAATCTCTTAATGGTATCAACAAAATATGAGCAACGGACAATGCAATCGGTGGTTTCTCAAAGAGGTAGTTGCAGTTTAGCGTCGGTGATTCTTATCTGGGCTGCATATGAGATTAAAAACTCCATATCTCAGGCTCGGAAGTATTATTTTCAGTATGAGACAAACAAATATTATATTTTCACAAATGAAATGTGATCGAGTCAAAGAACAAAAAAGAAGATTTATCCGCCCATCAAGATAGTCCGACGTGACATTTCGGCATCTTAATGGGGAATCTTGGACACATTTTGACACGTTAATGGGGAATTTCAGGCACATTTAGACAAATGAATTTGAATCCTAAACATATCAAAGTTGGACGCGTTAATTGGGAGCCTCAAGCACATTTTGACACGATACTAGGGAATCTCGGACACATTTAGACACGATAATGGGGAATCTCGGACACATTTTGACACGATAATGGGGAATCTCGGACACATTTTGACACGATAATGGGGAATCTCGGACACATTCAGACACGACAATGGGGAATCTCGGACATATTTTGACACGATAATGGGGAATCTCGGACACATTTTGACATGTTAATGGGGAATCTCGTACACATTTTGAAAATCTTTTGGCTAGGAGCTGTACATACTGTCCTATCGGACGTTCTTCCCTTTCACTTCATTGGTACCAAGCTCTACCATGCAGGCATTCATTACGTTTTGCTTCGCGCCTCTCCATTTAGCGTTGTCAGGGTCTCACGGACTGTGCCAGAGTTGACCCATGGTCATATGTTGCCACAGTGAACGAATATGAGGACCGACTAACTGGGCGAAGTAATATCAGCCGCAATTCACCCATATATATTTCTGCAACATATAGTTCTAGGGTTATTTGTCAAAAACCTGCCTTCAAACTGCCGTTTTGAAATACATTGAATATCTGTTAAGTATATTTCAAGATAAATATACGTTTTGCGACCAGTAAAACAGTTAGGCAGAAAAGTTTTTGGTTTCTGCAAGAATCCTGCACAAAAATGGCGAGACCCCTACAGGGGTAAATGGCATCAGTCTACAATTAATCACTTCCGGGTCAGTACCCACGACCTACATTGTTTAGAAATTTGAGAGCAGATCTTTATGGATTTTATGAGCTGCGATTTTTCAGCATTTCTGAAACATCTGATATTTCAGCTTGCAGATGAGGCTTGAAACTGTACTTCCTGGTGTTGATTTGGGCCACTTTGGGAAAAGCATGGTGGATGGAGACATGATCAGTGAAGGGTGAGAAGGCTGCCTGTTTACAAATTGAATGACATTCTGTAGCACCAATGAGCTGTCAGTGGCGGGAATTTGAAATTTCCATGGTCAACATCTGTCAAGACTTCCACTGGTAATGTCCCACAAGGTAAATATTGACATGCCAGATGGATTTATGCGTTGTGAATTTTCTGGATTTTTGCCGATTTTTAACGCTTATACATAACAAGTACCGGAATTAATAGTGGACTGGTGCCTGACACGTGACATTTTCACATTTGACCAGAGAACTTTAAATCGTCACTGCGGCTACAGTTTTGACTTGATCAGCCCAATTTTTTTCCAGGCTGACTCACGAACAACATACAAATATTAGGGTTGTTTCAAATTTATGTTATTAAATTATTAATAAAATAAAATAATTGTTTTTATTAATTTTAATCAAGTTTTTAATTATTAAAATTATTTTTTTTTCTTGCTAAATGTGGTTGATAATCATACTGATAATGCTGGGTAACATCTCTTGTATTGTTATGCCATTTCTGCGACAAAACTGAGACCTTTTGGAGCAAATATAGGCAAAAAATGACTGATTTGTCAGTACTAGGGCCAAATAGTCAATGCTAAATATGACGAGGTTCACTTAACACAGCTGGTAATTATGAGCACATTAACTTTGAAGATACAATAAAATGTAAATGGAAGAAAGGAAATTCACATAGATACAATTGCATGCTTTTTTCAAAATCTAGACCTCAGTTCAAATCTTCAATGCTTCAATCATTTATGCATAAATTCACTGTATATCAGTCTAAAACCACATGAAATTAATAATAATCATATCACCTGTAAAAACTCAGATGTTTGTTCCACACATAAAGAATTTCCAAAATGCCTTTTGCATTTGTAACTATAATGAGACAAATAAAATTTGATTCACTGAGTCAACAATTAATCTGACTTGATGGTTTCACAGTTTTGTGTGTCTATTGTCAGTCCCATTTGCATCATAGCAAATACTTTCTCTTCATTCCATTTCCACTATCTCCAGGATTATAAGTTTGTAATTTTCTTTCCTATTCATATCAGAGATCTTGTGGGTAGCAATGAATATGGATTACAGGCACCAAATATTAGCAAGCCCACTCACCCCACACACACACATCAAATAATTTATCTGGGAATTTCGCACAGTGTGACTCAGAGGTATGGCCTCCAACTCTGTTGGAAGATAAGCTTTGCTCTCTGTAAGTTGCCACTTTAATGTTTCACCAAACAGTTAACAGTTTAAGTGAGGCAACTTCCAGCTGTCCCCATCTTTCATGGTTGTTAATGTAGCAGAGATCAGTAAATGACCATCAGATATGTTGTCATTGAATTTTATTCCTTTTTTCTTCTATGTTGTGTTTTGACAAGTGTTGCCTGTTTGCAGACATTGCACTCATGGACTTGAAATCTGACACAGAATATATTCCTCAATGTTATTTAGGAGTTTTCGCAGTAATAATAACTGTTTACAAGTAATATACATGTGCATCTTTCTAATTACTGCCAGCAAGATCTTGATGAGATGTAGATCCATCCAATTGAACTGACATATATTCTCTATATGGGAGCTGTGTATACCATAAACACCTCTGTGTTATATTTGGTATGTGTTGTGTACACATTTGTGTATATTGCTGTCAGTTATTACAGAATTAAACAGGTCTTTGATCTTTGTATCAACATCAAATTTTAATCACATTTGATAGACTACTGGGATGACCCACTGATTACATGGGGACAATAACCACTGCCATGAAGGAATTTTTTTCCAAATGTAGTCTAAATGGGCAGCTTGTAAACAAATTATGTTTTGTCACGTTTTGAATTAAATTTTTCTTTATTTTTAAATTTCAATTTGAACAATTTAATAAAAAATGAATTAAAATAATAAAAAAATAATTTAAAATAGTGTTCAACATATCTAGTTAATGCTTTATACTTCTTTTTAAAGGCAGAAGGATTGTCGACTTGGTGCTTTTTACCAGATGGAAAAATATGTACGGGTTAGTGAGATACTGTACTTTTTACTTGTACTTCAGCCATAACAGGGCTATTCCACCAAGCGCCTCCACTCAAAGTTTCTCAAATTTGGCGATACATATCGCATGCTGATAGCAAAATACGAACGTAGCGTGCAAGATCTATGGCGCTACGTTTCGTAACTTGTGTCTAATTCCGCTTAACCCGGGGCTAGGGGCCGTATGAACCCATGTACTTCAAGATCCTCATGATACTCATATGAACAGTCACAATCAAAGCGTGACTGAGATACATCTTTTTTTTTAGATGACGACTCTATAACGAATATTATGGATTAAGAATACTGATCAGCGATACGGATTTGATATTTTTGGAACATCATGATGTCTTGACGGCATCATTGAAAACTGTTGACCGCTTCTCTCTTGCAGGAAACTAGCCTATGTTTATGTATACTATGACTGTCTTTTTGAATTTGGTGCTAATACTGTTATGTGGAAAATGGAATAGGTCTTTGGATTATGGACGCGGATATTCTCTAATGGACGACGGCTGGATTATGAATGACGGACTAGACGCTTGTAATTAAGTCATATGGGGCAAACTGAGGGCAAATTATAAAGGGGGTACCCTTGGTATATAGGCTGTAAAATCTCTATCTGTGCATAGTTTTTTCTGTGTCTTCTCAAGATAGTTTGGGGATGGATATGGTTTGTTCTGATGAGAGCATTCTTTATTTTAACAATGGTTCCATCCCTGACAGGCACCAGTCTACAATTAATCACTTCCGGGTCAGTACCCACGACCTACATTGTTTAGAAATTTGAGAACAGATCTTTATGGATTTTATGAGCTGCGATCTGATACATCTGATATTTCAACTTGCAGATGAGGCTTGAAACTGTAGTTCCTGGTGTTGATTTGGGCCACTTTGCGAAAAGCATGGTGGATGGAAACATGATCAGTGAAGGGTGAGAAGGCTCCCTGTTTATAAATTGAATGACATTCTGTAGCACCAATCAGCTGTCAGTGGCGGGAATTTGAAATCTCCATGGTCAACATCTGTCAAGACTTCCACTGGTAATGTCCCACAAGGTAAATATTGACATGCCAGATGGATTTATACGTTGTGAATTTTCTGGATTTTTGCCGATTTTTAACGCTTATATATAACAAGTAACGGAGTTAATAGTGGACTGGTGCCTGACACGTGACATTTTCACATTTGACCAGAGAACTTTAAATCGTCACTGTGGCTACAGTTTTGACTTGATCAGCCCAATTTTTTCCAGGCTGACTCACGAACAACATACAAATATTAAGGGTTTTTTCAAATTTATGTTATTAAATTATTAATAAAATGAAATAATTTTTTTTATTAATTTTAATCAATTTTTTAATTATTAATTTTTTTTTTTTTCTTGCTAAATATGGTTGAAATAAACATCATAGTGATAATGCTGGGTAACATCTCTTGTATTGTTATGTCATTTCTGCGACAAAACTGAGACCTTTTGGAGCAAATATAGGCAAAACATGACTGATTTGTCAGTACTAGGGCCAAATAGTCAATGCCAAATATGACGAGGTTCACTTAACACAGCTGGTAATTATGAGCACATTAACTTTCAAGATACAATAAAATGTAAATGGAAGAAAGGAAATTCACATAGATACAATTACATGCTTTTTTTCAAAATCTAGACCTCAGTTCAAATCTTCAATGCTTCAATCATTTATGCATAAATTCACTTTATATCAGTCTAAAACCACATGAAATTAATAATAATCATATCACCTGTAAAAACTCAGATGTTTGTTCCACACATAAAGAATTTCCAAAATGCCTTTTGCATTTGTAACTTTAATGAGACAAATAAAATCTGATTCACTGAGTCAACAATTAATCTGACTGTTGATGGTTTCACATTTTTGTGTGTCTATTGTCAGTCCCATTTGCATCATAGCAAATACTTTCTCTTCATTCCATTTCCACTATCTCCAGGATTATAAGTTTGTAATTTTCTTTCCTATTCATATCAGAGATCTTGTGGGTAGCAATGAGCATGGATTACAGGCACCAAATATTAGCAAGCCCACCCACCCCACACACACACATCAAATAATTTCTCTGGGAATTTCGCACAGTGTGACTCAGAGGTATGGCCTCCAACTCTGTTGGAAGATAGGCTTTGCTCTCTGTAAGTTGCCACTTTAATGTTTCACCAAACAGTTAACAGTTTAAGTGAGGCAACTTCCAGCTGTCCCCATCTTTCATGGTTGTTAATGTAGCAGAGATCAGCAAATGACCATCAGATATGTTGTCATTGAATTTTATTCCTTTTTTCTTCTATGTTGTGTTTTGACAAGTGTTGCCTGTTTGCAGACATTGCACTCATGGACTTGAAATCTGACACAGAATATATTCCTCAATGTTATTTAGGAGTTTTCGCAGTAATAATAACTGTTTACAAGTAATATGTGCATCTTTCTAATTACTGCCAGCAAGATCTTGATGAGATGTAGATCCATCCAATTGAACTGACATATATTCTCTATATGGGAGCTGTGTATACCATAAACACCTCTGTGTTATATTTTGGTATGTGTTGTGTACATATTTGTGTATATTGCTGTCAGTTATTACAGGATTAAACAGGTCTTTGATCTTTGTATCAACATCAAATTTTAATCACATTTGATAGACTACTGGGATGACCCACTGATTACATGGGGACAATAACCACTGCCATGAAGGAATTTTTTCCAAATGTAGTCTAAATGGGCAGCTTGTAAACAAATTATGTTTTGTCACGTTTTGAATTAAATTTTTCTTTATTTTTAAATTTTAATTTGAAAAATTTAATAAAAAATGAATTAAAATAATAAAAAAATAATTTAAAATAGTGTTCAACATATCTAGTTAATGCTTTATACTTCTTTTTATAGGCAGAAGGATTGTCGACTTGGTGCTTTTTACCAGATGGAAAAATATGTACGGGTTAGTGAGATACTGTACTTTTTACTTGTACCTCAGCCATAACAGGGCTATTCCACCAAGCGCCTCCACTCAAAGTTTCTCAAATTTGGCGATACATATCGCATGCTGATAGCAAAATACGAACGTAGCGTGCAAGATCTATGGCGCTACGTTTCGTAACTTGTGTCTAATTCCGCTTAACCCGGGGCTAGGGGCCGTATGAACCCATGTACTTCAAGATCCTCATGGTACTCATATGAACAGTCACAATCAAAGCGTGACTGAGATACATCCTTTTTTTTCGATGACGACTCTATAACGAATATTATGGATTAAGAATACTGATCAGCGATACGGATTTGATATTCTTGGAACATCATGATGTCTTGCCGGCATCATTGAAAACTGTTGACCGCTTCTCTCTTGCAGGAAACAAGCCTATGTTTATGTATACTATGATTGTCTTTTTGAATTTGGTGCTAATACTGTTATGTGGAAAATGGAATAGGTCTTTGGATTATGGACGCGGATATTCTCTAATGGACGACGGCTGGATTATGAATGACGGACTAGACGCTTGTAATTAAGTCATATGGGGCAAACTGAGGGCAAATTATAAAGGGGGTACCCTTGGTATATAGGCTGTAAAATCTCTATCTGTGCATAGTTTTTTCTGTGTCTTCTCAAGATAGTTTGGGGATGGATATGGTTTGTTCTGATGAGAGCATTCTTTATTTTAACAATGGTTCCATCCCTGACAGGCATCAGTCTACAATTAATCACTTCCGGGTCAGTACCCACGACCTACATTGTTTAGAAATTTGAGAACAGATCTTTATGGATTTTATGAGCTGCGATCTGATACATCTGATATTTCAACTTGCAGATGAGGCTTGAAACTATACTTCCTGGTGTTGATTTGGGCCACTTTGGGAAAAGCATGGTGGATGGAAACATGATCAGTGAAGGGTGAGAAGGCTCTCTGTTTACAAATTGAATGACATTCTGTAGCACCAATCAGCTGTCAGTGGCGGGAATTTGAAATCTCCATGGTCAACATCTGTCAAGACTTCCACTGGTAATGTCCCACAAGGTAAATATTGACATGGCAGATGGATTTATGCGTTGTGAATTTTCTGGATTTTTGCCGATTTTTAACGCTAATACATAACAAGTAACGGAATTAATAGTGGACTGGTGCCTGACACGTGACATTTTCACATTTGACCAGAGAACTTTAAATCATCACTGCGGCTACAGTTTTGACTTGATCAGCCCAATTTTTTCCAGGCTGACTCACGAACAACATACAAATATTAGGGTTGTTTGAAATTTATGTTATTAAATTATTAATAAAATAAAATAATTTTTTTAATTAATTTTAATCAATTTTTTTATTATTAAAATTAATTTTTTTCTTGCTAAATGTGGTTGAAATAAACATCATACTGATAATGCTGAGTAACATCTCTTGTATTGTTATGTCATTTCTGCGACAAAACTGAGACCTTTTGGAGCAAATATAGGCAAAAAATGACTGATTTGTCAGTACTAGGGCCAAATAGTCAATGCCAAATATGACGAGGTTCACTTAACACAGCTGGTAATTATGAGCACATTAACTTTCAAGATACAATAAAATGTAAATGGAAGAAAGGAAATTCACATAGATACAATTACATGCTTTTTTTTCCAAATCTAGACCTCAGTTTAAATCTTCAATGCTTCAATCATTTATGCATAAATTCACTTTATATCAGTCTAAAACCACATGAAATTAATAATAATCATATCACCTGTAAAACCTCAGATGTTTGTTTCAGACATAAAGAATTTCGAAAATGCCCTTTGCATTTGTAACTTTAATGAGACAAATAAAATCTGATTCACTGAGTCAACAATTAATCTGACTGTTGATGGTTTCACATTTTTGTGTGTCTATTGTCAGTCCCATTTGCATCATAGCAAATACTTTCTCTTCATTCTATTTCCATTATCTCCAGGACTATAAGTTTGTAATTTTCTTTCCTATTCATATCAGAGATCTTGTGGGTAGCAATGAACATGGATTACAGGCACCAAATATTAGCAAGGCCACCCACCCCACACACACATATCAAATAATTTCTCTGTGAATTTCGCACAGTGTGACTCAGAGGTATGGCCTCCAACTCTGTTGGAAGATAGGCTTTGCTCTCTGTAAGTTGCCACTTTAATGTTTCACCAAACAGTTAACAGTTTAAGTGAGGCAACTTCCAGCTGTCCCCATCTTTCATGGTTGTTAATGTAGCAGAGATCAGCAAATGACCATCAGATATGTTGTCATTGAATTTTATTCCTTTTTTCTTCTATGTTGTGTTTTGACAAGTGTTGCCTGTTTGCAGACATTGCATTCATGGACTTGAAATCTGACACAGAATATATTCCTCAATGTTATTTAGGAGTTTTCTCAGTAATAATAACTGTTTACAAGTAATCTGTGCATCTTTCTAATTACTGCCAGGAAGATCTTGATGAGATGTAGATCCATCCAATTGAACTGACATATATTCTCTATATGGGAGTTGTGTATACCATAAACACCTCTGTGTTATATTTTGGTATGTGTTGTGTACACATTTGTGTATATTGCTGTCAGTTATTACAGGATTAAACAGGTCTTTGATCTTTGTATCAACATCAAATTTTAATCACATTTGATAGACTACTAGGATGACCCACTGATTACATGGGGAAGTTAACCACTGCGACGAAGGAATTTTTTTCCAAATGTAATCTAAATGAGCAGCTTGTAAACAAATTATGTTTTGTCACGTTTTGAATTTAATTTTTCTTTATTTTTAAATTTTAATTTGAAAAATTTAATAAAAAATGAATTAAAATAATAAAAAAATTATTTAAAATAGTGTTCAACATATCTAGTTAATGCATTATACTTCCTTTTATAGGCAGAAGGATTGTCGACTTGGTGCTTTTTACCAGATGAAAAAATATGTACGTTTTAGTGAGATATTGTACGTTTTACTTGTACCTCAGTCTTAAGTCATATGGGGCAAACTGAGGGCAAATTATAAAGGGGTACCCTTGGTATATAGGCTGTAAAATCTCTATCTGTGCATAGTTTTTTCTGTGCCTTCTCAAGATAGTTTGGGGATGGATATGGTTTGTTCTGATGAGAGCATTCTTTATTTTAGCAATGGTTCCATCCCTGACAGCCATCAGTCTACAATTAATCACTTCCGGGTCAGTACCCACGACCTACATTGCTTAGAAATTTGAGAGCAGATCTTTATGGATTTTATGAGCTGCGATCTGATACATCTGATATTTCAACTTGCAGATGAGGCTTGAAACTGCACTTCCTGGTGTTGATTTGGGCCGCTTTGGGAAAACATGGTGGATGGAGACATGATCAGTGAAGGGTGAGAAGGCTCCCTGTTTACAAATTGAATGACATTCTGTAGCACCAATCAGCTGTCAGTGGCGGGAATTTGAAATTTCCATGGTCAACATCTGTCAAGACTTCCACTGGTAATGTCCCACAAGGTAAATATTGACATGGCAGATGGATTTATGCGTTGTGAATTTTCTGGATTTTTGCCGATTTTTAACGCTTATACATAACAAGTAACGGAATTAATAGTGGACTGGTGCCTGACACGTGACATTTTCACATTTGACCAGAGAACTTTAAATCGTCACTGCGGCTACAGTTTTGACTTGATCAGCCCAATTTTTTCCAGGCTGACTCACGAACAACATACAAATATTAGAGTTGTTTCAAATTTATGTTATTAAATTATTAATAAAATAAAATATTTTTTTTTATTAATTTTAATCAATTTTTTAATTATTACAATTATTTTTTTTCTTGCTAAAAGTGGTTGATAATCATACTGATAATGCTTGCTAGCATCTCTTGTATTGTTATGCCATTTCTGCGACAAAACTGAGACCTTTTGGAGCAAATATAGGCAAAAAATGTCAGTACTAGAGCCAAATAGTCAATGCCAAATATGACGAGGTTCACTTAACAAAGCTGGTAATTATGAGCACATTAACTTTCAAGATACAATAAAATGTAAATGGAAGAAAAGAAATTCACATAGATACAATTGCATGCTTTTTTCCAAATCTAGACCTCAGTTTAAATCTTCAATGCTTCAATCATTTATGCATAAATTCACTTTATATCAGTCTAAAACCACATGAAATTAATAATAATCATATCACCTGTAAAAACTCAGATGTTTGTTCCACACATAAAGAATTTCCAAAATGCCTTTTGCATTTGTAACTTTAATGAGACAAATAAAATCTGATTCACTGAGTCAACAAGTAATCTGACTGTTGATGGTTTCACATTTTTGTGTGTCTATTGTCAGTCCCATTTGCATCATAGCAAATACTTTCTCTTCATTCCATTTCCACTATCTCCAGGATTATAAGTTTGTAATTTTCTTTCCTATTCATATCGGAGATCTTGTGGGTAGCAATGAGCATGGATTACAGGCACCAAATATTAGCAAGCCCACCCACCCCACACACACACACATCAAATAATTTCTCTGGGAATTTCGCACAGTGTGACTCTTTATGTGTGGATTTTTTTTTATAAAAAATATATTAAAATAATAAAAAAATAATTTAGAATAGTGTTCAACATATCTAGTTAATGCTTTATACTTCATTTTATAGGCAGAAGGATTGTCGACTTGGTTCTTTTGACCCGATGGAAAAATATGTACGGGTTAGTGAGATATTGTACTTTTTACTTGTATCTCAGTCTTAATTACAAGCGTCTAGTCCGTCATTCATAATCCAGCCGTCGTCCATTAGAGAATATCCGCGTCCATAATCTCTGGGAATTTCGCACAGTGTGACTCTTTATGTGTGGAATTTTTTTTATAAAAAATATATTAAAATAATAAAAAAATAATTTAGAATAGTGTTCAACATATCTAGTTAATGCTTTATACTTCATTTTATAGGCAGAAGGATTGTCGACTTGGTGCTTTTTACCAGATGGAATAATATGTACGGGTTAGTGAGATATTGTACTTTTTACTTGTACCTCAGTCTTAAGTCATATGGGGCAAACTGAGGGCAAATTATAAAGGGGTACCCTTGGTATATAGGCTGTAAAATCTCTATCTGTGTATAGTTTTTTCTGTGCCTTCTCAAGATAGTTGGGGGATGGATATAGTTTGTTCTGATGAGAGCATTCTTTATTTTAACAATGGTTCCATCCCTGACAGGCATCAGTCTACAATTAATCACTTCCGGGTCTCAGAGGTATGGCCTCCAATCTCTGTTGGAAGATAGGCTTTGCTCTCTGTAAGTTGCCACTTTAATATTTCATCAAACAGTTAACAGCTTAAATGAGGCAACTTCCAGCTGTCCCCATCTTTCATGGTTGTTAATGTAGCAGAGATCAGCAAATGATCATCAGATATGTTGTCATTGAATTTTATTCCTTTTTTTCTTCTATGTTGTGTTTTGACAAGTGTTGCCTGTTTGCAGACATTGCACTCATGGACTTGAAATCTGACACAGAATATATTCCTCAATGTTATTTAGGAGTTTTCTCAGTAATAATAACTGTTTACAAGTAATATGTGCATCTTTCTAATTACTGCCAGCAAGATCTTGATGAGATGTAGATCCATCCAATTGAACTGACATATACCATAAACACCTCTGTGTTATATTTTGGTATGTGTTGTGTACACATTTGTGTATATTGCTGTCAGTTATTACAGGATTAAACAGGTCTTTGATCTTTGTATCAACATCAAATATTAATCACATTTGATAGACTACTGGGATGACCCACTGATTACATGGGGAAGTTAACCACTGCCATGAAGGAGTTTTTTTCAAATGTAGTCTAAATGAGCAGCTTGTAAACAAATTATGTTTTGTCACGTTTTGAATTTAATTTTTCTTTATTTTTAAATTTTAATGTGAAAAATTCAATAAAAAATGAATTAAAATAATAAAAAAATAATTTAAAATAGTGTTCAACATATCTAGTTAATGCTTTATACTTCTTTTTATAGGCAGAAGGATTGTCGACTTGGTTCTTTTGACCCGATGGAAAAATATGTACGGGTTAGTGAGATATTGTATCAGCGATACGGATTTGATATTTTGGAACATCATGATGTCTTGCCGGCATCATTGAAAACTGTTGACCGCTTCTCTCTTGCAGGAAACAAGCCTATGTTTATGTATACTTTTGTCTTTTTGAATTTGGTGCTAATACTGTTATATGGAAATGGAATAGGTCTTTGGATTATGGACGCGGATATTCTCTAATGGACGACGGCTGGATTATGAATGACGGACTAGACGCTTGTAATTGTACTTTTTACTTGTATCTCAGTCTTAATTACAAGCGTCTAGTCCGTCATTCATAATCCAGCCGTCGTCCATTAGAGAATATCCGCGTCCATAATCTAAAGACCTATTTCATATTCCATATAACAGTATTAGCACCAAATTCAAAAAGACAATCATAGTATACATATGGGGCAAACTGAGGGCAAATTATAAAGGGGGGTACCCTTGGTGTATATAGGCTGTAAAATCTCTATCTTTGCATAGTTTTTTCTGTGCCTTCTCAAGATAGTTTGGGGACGGATATGGTTTGTTCTGATGAGAGCATTCTTTATTTTAACAATGTTTCCATCCCTGACAGGCATCAGTCTGCAATTAATCACTTCCGGGTCAGTACCCACGACCTACATTGTTTAGAAATTTGAGAGCAGATCTTTATGGATTTAATGAGCTGCGATTTTTCAGCATTTCTGATACATCTGATATTTCAACTTGCAGATGAGGCTTGAAACTGTACTTCCTGGTGTTGATTTGGGCCACTTTGGGAAAAGCATGGTGGATGGAGACATGATCAGTGAAGGGTGAGAAGGCTCCCTGTTTACAAATTGAATGACATTCTGTAGCACCAATGAGCTGTCAGTGGCGGGAATTTGAAATTTCCATGGTCAACATCTGTCAAGACTTCCACTGGTAATGTCCCACAAGGTAAATATTGACATGCCAGATGGATTTATGCGTTGTGAATTTTCTGGATTTTTGCCGATTTTTGACGCTAATACATAACAAGTAACGGAATTAATAGTGGACTGGTGCCAAATGGGGCGTAGCGCAAAGCACCCTGGGAGAGGATGCATTGGTACGAGCCGTGTGGTCATGTCATTCAATATGTTCACATGCACGTCTACCATAAAAGCGGCCCGAGTTACTGCCGGGACCACGGTGTGTAAGGCCAAGCAGTTTTTACTCGTGGATTCACATCCATTTTTTGCCGAATTAAATTGATGTTATGTGATATTCGGCTTCCTTCTCGGTTACATTAATAATGTTATTTACATAAATGACCAGTCGAATACTGAAAATAAAATAGATTTTATTCGCCAATTAGTGAATCGTGTGTCTGCCGATTTCCGCGGTGTCATTTTTTGGAGTGTACAAAAATTATAACCTACTATGCATCTGCATCTATCTTATCTTGCATCAATTCCTAATACTCTCATAATATTATAACCGCTAGCCTCACACCGCTGAACCGGCACGGGTTCGCGCCCAGCTGGTCCATGTGTGAAAGTTTGTCAGTTATTTGCCGAAGGGCGGTGGTTCTCTCCGGGTACTCCGGCTTCCTCCACCAGCCAAACTGACTGTCACCATATGAGTGAAACAAACTTGAGTGTGACATTAAGCCAAATTCCCCCCCCCTCCTCATAATATTATATCTTGACAAAAAAAATATATATTGATGATCATTCTTTCCACAAACAAATATTCACAAACATATTATAATCATGATACGAAATTGAAAAATGCATTAAATTATTGAAAATTTACAAAGGATACTTTGGGATTCGAACCAGCAGATCATCAATCAAAACAGATCTAATCATGTCGACTCTATCCCATTCGGTCGCACCGTACTCTCCCTTGTAACGTCGCTTCAATTACCGTATTTGAAAATGAGGCCCATATCACGAAAACAACATTTCATAAAGTTAATTTTTTATATGAATATAAACGATAACCAAAACGAAGTTTGCTGGAGAGCTATGGATTCAGAAGTGCTTTATTACGTGTAAATATATTTGTGGTTATAGTTTATCTTCATATGCTTACAGAGAGGCAAACGCGGCTTTTCCTACCCAAACTGTCAATTTTATACAAACCTATCACTTTGAAGAGTTATTGCTAAAAAAAACCATTTCACTCATGCTCCCAATATTTCAAAGAGAGTCCAACAAGATGACATAGTTCATGCTAATCGGAACATTCATATCATATTTAATGTTTCATTTTTTAACATCAACCGTACCTCATCTGGGGCGGTTTGTCCAATTAATGTACAAGATCCTTTGGTTTAATGTAGAGCCAAACATTCTAAAGAACCAAGAACATTATGGTAGACTACTGTGGTTATCAGGTTTGTTGTAATTTGATATTTGTTAACAAATATCGACTTGTCTGTAGCATATTCCTCATTTCCAACATATATTAATGAATATGTTTACGAGATATATTCTAACATATGTACGGTAAGAATAATCATATCAAATCAATCCGGGATTTTTTTATCTGTCACAAAACACCATTTTCCTTAATACAAAAGAAGATTAAAATAAAGTAATTCTCCGGCGTATATCTGTGACTTTGAACAACATGGTCATTGGAGCTGGACCCCACCCTGGTCGCATCTTCACAAGTCCAGGTAAATCCTAAATCCTCGCAGAGGGTTTACCTGGACATTTTTGGTGATTCGAGTGAGTTCTTGAGTCGATGCCTCTATTATACAGTCTCGTACATTTCATCCCCCGCGCTTGTTTTGAATTAGCATGTCGGTATCCCCAGCCTGCGGTTTTTGCTTTGACTTCCGATGTGGATTTCCGCTTGACATCAAAGCAGTTTGGCCCGCGATGAAATTGAAACCTGTCACATCTCCTACCTCGCAGCGGATTAGCCTAATCAGCCAGCTTAGCGCGTTCACTGATTGGGTTGATTCAGGGGAAACCCCTTCATCTATTTATATCCAGAACTCGTATGGGTAACTAACCAAGCCAGTGTATCGATCCCAATAGATCGATCGATACACTGGCTCGCGAGGATGCCCCGGTCGTAATCCACAGCCTACTATCACACGTCTACATTCGCGGAAAGCACTCTTCTAGCAGATGTGCATGCAAATATCGATGACGTCAACGAGACCTTACGGCATGAACACCACCCATGCCCCCCTCCCATCGGGGTGCCGTGCAGGGTGCGTGTTTCGTCTACATTCGCTCAAACCCGCCTTCCTATGCCTCCAAACCCCTCTGAACACCCTTCTTTACCAAGTGCGCATGCGCAAGGAAGACGTTACCGGACAACGTCACCTTACGGCCTGGACAGGATATAACCTAAATAGGATACTTAGCAGTACATTCGCTCACACCACCCCTCCTTCATCTTCTCTAGGCAAGACCAGTCCTTACACTAGCGAGTAGAGCTTGCGGCAGGATACGCCTTGTCTCGAGAAGATGCCCCTCCTTGTGCCTCCCAACAGGCTTCTCTGGATAATGCGCATGCCAAACGATGGGATTTATATAGAATAGAACCTTTATTTATACTGTTTTACCCATTGATGGGTTAATTTGTACAGGATTGGAAAAAACAAAACAACAGAACAAATCACAACAAGATTATATACTACTTATGACGTCACTAAATCAACGTGGTACTACGGTCTGGAAACCAGCCCAGTCGCACTGTACAGCATGTGAACTTCAATAAGATATCTATGGCACAACCCACACTTACGCCACACCTAATCCGACCGTATGTGAGGTTTATATACCACTGGTGACGTCACTTGTTACTGTGGTACCACGGCCTGGACACCACGCAGACCTTGCTATACAACCTGTGACGGATATGGATATGCCAAACGTCTACATTCACTCACATTCACTCCGCTCCTTTTGGTGTCCTCCCACATAAGCTTACACCCTTCAAATTCCGAGTTCGAGGTCGACAAATGCATGTTCATGGTTTTACCAGCACCGTTCAGAGTTATCTCCCCCATGTACAGATGGCTCTGGGAAATTTGACATTCGGGTTATTGTGTTGCTTTCCATGATTTTTTTTTTTGGTAGTGAAGGAAGAGGATAACGAATAGCTAGATGATCGGGTTGCACTAATCACGGACCAATAACAATGATAATTGACATACATGTTTATGCCGTGTTGTAAATATTAAGGCGAAGAAGGGTTATATTATCATTATACAAGCGTCTAGTCCGTCATTCAATATTCAGTCGTCGTCCATTAAAGAATTTTCGCGTCAATAATCCAAAGCTCTAATTCACATAATAGCGTTAGAACCAAATTAAAAGAATAAATCAGAGTATACATGAAACTAGGCTAGTTTCCTGCAAGAGAGAAGCGGTCAACAGTTTTCATTGATTTCAGCAAGACATCATGATGTTCCAAAAGTATCAAACCCATATCGTCGTCATCTAGAGTATGACTTATCTACTTCACGCTTTGATTGTGACTGTTCATATAAACACTATGAGGATCTTGAAATAGATGTGTACATACGGCTCCTAGCCCAGGGTTAAGCGGAATTAGACACAAGTTACGAAACGCACCGCCATATATCTTGCACGCTATGCTCGTATTTTTCTATCAGCATGCGATACGAATCGCCAGAATTGAGAAACTTCGAGTGGAGGCGCTTAATGATATAGCCCTGTTTTTTTTTTAAAGTTTTGCAAAACTGATTTGCGATGTTGATTAAAATTATCACATTTAACACATTATCTATATGCTGTTGATATATTGTATTGCCAAATTTCACATAAGCTTAGAAATTATTAATGAGAAATTCAAGCAACTCTACAAACAAAGAAACATCCCATGAACGATATCCCTTGTATGTAGTCGAGCTAAAAATGCTTTATGGCTTCTGACATTAATATATCGACGATCAGTTTGACAACTGTCTATACTAAATTTGATCGCTTAAAGTTCACATATTTGACAACGGTCAATCGATTTTTGAATTTTTTTATGGTAGACTACCGTGGCACAGAAATTCCCCAAACGCTGCATCCACCTGTCATTCAAAACGATCCGTTACCATACACACAAACTGATGACGTTTGTAAAGTCATGTAAGGATCTTCAAACCGGGAACACCGTGTGCAATATAGCTTGTCATGTAGTTTTCCCAGGTTTAACAAGGTTCCCTATTGTGTTTTACTTACTTGACGAATAGGCTAGTTTTATCCACCCGTGCATCCCCAAAATTCTGCTTCTTCCGCGGACTATATCCATGTTCAGCTTAATCATAATGATGAGCAATTCTGAAGCTGGAAGTCCATCACAGATGAAAGGAAGTTAGTCCCCGGGAGGGAGACAGTGGTGGAGGGGAGGAGATGGGGGTGGGGGGATTGTTGGAAATTTTCTTACATAGTCGTGGTAACAAGTTGTGTGAAAAGTAACTCAAGTTGAGTGAAAATGTCACTCAAGTATTGAGTGGGATCAATTTCCACACTTACTTGAGTGAAATTTCACTCAACTGTTTTTAGAGATTAACATAATACTGGGAAAGCAAGTCTTTATTTGTGCCCCATCACCTGAACCTGAGGCTGCAGATGACGCCCGTCTTTCCAGCATGTAAGGAAAACACAATAGGTGACTACATGTAGGGAACCTTGTTAAACTCCTCCGCTATTGGAGATACATGAAAAGTGGGATTAGATTTGAAAATTAGGTACTTTCAGGATATTTTTAGCACTAATCTGCTCTTCCTTGGGGAACACATGTTTTTTTTTGTAACAGCGGACACGAAAGTAGCGGTGACCCAGAAATGGTAAAACCCGGAACTGGCAAAACGACTGTATCTCTTTCCGCCATGTTGTTTGTCGTCTCGCCCAAAGCGAGGCAAAACGTACCACGTCACTTTTCACCTGGGTGAAAACTATTTCCACCCAGGTGACAATATTTCCACCCAGGTGAAAACTACTTCCACCCAGGTGATAATATTTCCACCCAGGTGAAAACTATTTCCACCCAGTTGTTAATATTTCCACCCAGGTGAAAACTATTTCCATCCAGGTGAATAATATTTCCATCCAGGTGAAAATAATTTTGCACCCAGGTGAAAATTATTTCCACCCAGGTGATAATATTTCCACCCAATTGAAAACTATTTCCACCCAGGTTATAATATTTCCACCCAGGTGAAAACTATTTTCACCCAGGTGATACTATTTCCACCCAGGTGAAATCTATTTCCACCCAGGTTATTATATTTCAACGCAGGTGAAAACTATTTCCACCCAGGTGAAAACTATTTCCACCCGGGTGAAAACTATTTCCACCCAGGTGATAGTATTTCCACCCAGGTGAAAACTATTTCCACCCAGGTGAAAACTATTCTCACCCTGGTGATATTATCCCACCCAGGTGAAAATTCCCTAAGATTAAATTAAACTGGAAAATTCACATCTCCAAGACTGAAGAAATATAAACATCTCCACCATATTGGTACAAGGGGAGCTTTTCCAAAAATTAGAATCACCCCCTATTGAATGGTTCGGAATTACCTCTGGGATTTTATATTTTCAGATCAAAATGCATAAAACTTTATATTCCCATCAACACCTATCTTGAATTCCACATTAAAAAGTACCAAAAATGAATATAACAGAATTATTTTAAATCAAATTGTTGTGGGAAACTAGTCCTTAACCCTATCTGGCGTGGGCTTTTTGGGACCTGTCCAGGCCTGGTTGGGGGCGAAATGGCCCCCCCCTCCTAATTATTTTTCTTATCCCTTGAGCTAGGGGGCTGAAACTTACCACACTATACCCTTGGGTCAAGCTCTACCAGAAAATGTAAAAAAATCCAAGATGGCCGCTTTGATGACGTCACAGTGACGTCATTTTCAAAAACGGCATCTTTTGGTCGATTTTTCGGTCAGATTTTCCGATTTTTTTTATTTTTGCAGTTTCTCCGCAAAAACTGCATGAAAAATTAGTAAATATTAATGTGATGTGAAATAAAATAGTTTTTGCCCACTTTTCATCGTGGAAAAGCAGAAATTTTGAAGAAATATGACAAAAACATCACTTTTCTGGTACCCCACGTGGCCGCCATCTTGAATTCACCCATGATCCTCTGCTCGGGGGGTTATGCAAATAGACTCAAAATGACCTTAATATGATAAACTATAAAGTCACGGAGTTTCAGCTCTCCACTTTTTGTCGTTCCGGAGATAGCGCAGAAAGTTTGGTAGCGGGGGGCCATAATGGCCCCCCCAGGCCAGGTAGGGTTAAGTGAGGACTGTGGGTATATTTTTCGGAAAAGCCCCTGTACAAAGATGAGTCATGTTTCCCAGCATCTCGTGGGCACACGTCTGTATCTCCGAGTGGTGGAATGAATGATTGGAATAACAACGATCCATCTGATAAACCTACTGCCGAAGCTAAAGCTCTACTGTCAGCTTTAGAAGGTATTGAGTCTACTATGGGGTGGAAAATATGTCATATTCTCAGATTCACTGTCATGCGTTCAGGCAATTGAGAGTGGAACTTCAACTCACCCCACCATCTTGAACAGTCTACAATTATATGACCGTAGATTTCATTAGCAGATTGATGTGTTTTGTTGGTTGCCTAGCCCCGTTGGCATCAAAGGAAGCTGATAAAATGGCTAAGGCAGCTCTGGATAATGAGGGTGATCCTGTTGGAATCCCATATCGCGATTTCAGAGCCTCTATCTGTGCTTATGTGAGAAAGCTGTTTTAATCTTTATGGGATGCTGTGGATAATAACAAACTTCAAACTGTAGAATATATACTCACCCGAGCAGCCAGATACGTTTCGATCAAGGCATGATAAGGCGATGTAGAATCGGCCATACACGATTAGCTCATTAACATTTACTAAAAAAGGAACCAGCCCCAAGGTGTATTCCATGCCACCAAGATCTCACAGTGACACATATTCTGATCGACTGTATAGATTTTAAGTTTGTAAGAGATTCTTTTCATAAAGCAGCTACCTTAGATCTTTTTAGTCGGGTAAAAGAAGACTGTATTTTTAGTTATTTGAGAGAAATCGGTTTGTTGTGTACGTTATAATGTATGTGCATGTTTTCGGTGTGCTGTGTTGATTACTTTTGGATTGCTTGCTTGGTTGTCGACTTGTTTTCAGGTATTATACCTGAATCTTGGACCATAGGGGGGATAAAGCCTATATATAAAATGGAAGGTCCGGAAGATGACCCAGACAATTATCGTGGTTGCCTTGGTAATCGTCTCACTGAGTATGTTGAGCATTTTGGTATTCTGGGAGAGGAGCAAGCTGGATTTAGGAAAGGGTACTCAACTGTTGACCATATTTTTGTTTAGAAATGTCTCATCAACTTGTATCTCGCAAAGGGTAAAAGATAGTTTTGTTCTTTTATTGATTATAGTAAAGCCTGTGATACTGTTGATCGTAGCTCATTGTGGTAAAAGTCTTGTCCTGTAATATCAGTGGCAATGTGCTACGTGTTATATATAACATGTATGATAAAGCTAAATCCTGTGTTAAGGGTAGTGAAGGTCTTTCAGGTTTTTTTAAATGCAGTAGTGGAGTCCGTCAGGGAGAAAATTTATCTCCGCTTCTGTTTGCAATTTTTCTTAATGACCTTGAGGTCTCCTTGAGTAAAAAATATGAGGGCCTGAAAACTTTCTCTCATGATGTTGAGTACTACCTCGAGACCGAGGACACAGTTTTGTTTTTCAGGCTTCATATCTTATTTTATGCTGATGACACTATTGTTCTGGCTGAGACTGCAGCTGATCTACAGTCTGCCTTAACAAATCTGAGTAATTATTGTCTTGATTGGAAACTTCAAATTAATGTTTCTAAAAGTAAGGTTGTGGTGTTTTCTCGTGGTAAGATACGTATTCTACCTCATTTTACACTGAACCTGAAGTAGTGTTTGGTGGTGCTTTCCCGTGGTAAGATACGTAATCTACCTCATTTACTTGGTAATGTTGAACTTGAAGTGTACGTCATACAGAATGTTCAAAAACCTATTTTTGTTTTGAGCCTTACTTAACGTGTCTTCCATCTAACCTTCGGATATCATTTTATAAATTTCGTTGTAACAATACCAGTTTGCCTGTCGTAACTAAAGCTTTTTATAGTGTTCTTCGTTATGCGAGACTTTGTCTTTTTTGTGATTCAAACATATGTGCATTATATGCGAAACAAACAATAAGCAATCAAATTTTCCTTGCCCTTAATATGTCTGATTTCAATATTGTATTCTTGTAAAATCAAACTCCATCTCAACAATCTTTGATTTTTGTTTTTCATCTTACTTATGAAAACAAGTGGATTGTGATCACTGAATACAGTAATTGGCAATGATGCATAAACATCAAAATGTTGTAAAGCCAATATCATTGCCAAACTTTCTTTCTCAATTGTAGAATAATTTCTCTGATGTTTGTCAAATTTACGGGAAAAATAACACACTGGGTGATCTACACCATCTATACCTTCTTGTAACAAAACGACACCAGCAGCAACATCACTAGCATCTACAGTCAGTTTAAAAGGTGAATCAAAATCTGGTGCTGAAAGAACTGGCGCGCTCTTGAGTATGGCTTTCCTGTTTTCAAAAGCTTCTGATTCATGTTCATCGGTCCAAACAACACTTGCCCTTTTTCTTAACAGTTGAGTTAAAGCTCAGCAATATCTGAAAATTTCTGTAGTAACCAACCATACCCAAGAAACGCATCAGTTGTCTCTTACATGTTGGTCTTGGAAATAGCGAGATAGCACTAACCTTAGCATCTACAGGGTTTACCTGACCCTGACCTACAACATGACCCAAGAATGTCACACGTGCATGTCCAAATTCACTTTTTCCAAGGTTGGCTGTCAGCTTGACCTCACTTGGTCGATTGAACAGTGCGCGAATTTTCTGTAGATGATCTTCCCATGTATCGCTGTAGACAATGACGTCATCAATGTAAGTCTCACATCCTTCCAAACCAGAAGTCACACGGTTGATGGGACGTTGGAACGTGGCCGGAGAATTTTTCATTCCAAATGGCATGACTTTGTACTGGAACAGACCCTCCGAAGTGACGAATGCTGATATCTCCTTCGCACGATCTGTCAGTGAAACTTGCCAAAATCCTTTCAGAAGATCAAACTTTAACACAAACTTGGCACTTCTCACTTTATCAATGAATCGTCAATGCGTGGAATAGGGAATGTGTCTGTTCTGATCAATGTGTTCTCCTTTGTGTAGTCAGTACACATCCTGTAACTGTCATCTGGCTTTGGAACGAGGATACAAGGTGAGCTCCAGCTACTATTACTTGGTTCAATGAAGTCATTGTCCAATAAATACTGAATCTCTTTTTTCAGATAGTTTTGTTTAATGCGCTTCAAACTATATGGGTGCTGCTTCACTGGATTAGAATCTCCGACATGGACGTCCTCGTTAAATCAAAATCACTTTCATCCCAAATTTGTTCGCTAACAAAATGTTTAATTATGATTTTCTTAATTTCTTGCTTTCTCAAAGATGTTTTAACTTTAATTTGTAGGAATTTACACAACGAACTACGCAAAGAGGATTTGTTCGCGCTAAATACCTCCTAATTATGCTCTAAGGCAAACTGTGCTGGATCAAATGACATGCTGATAGTGTACTCCCTGACTTCAAAACTTAGACAATGTTGTAAAGCTGTATCAATTTAGAGGTATGTTGCAAAGCTGCCAGCTGATCAATAATGTAAACAAATACTCCCGGACAGGCCCCCAATTTCTGTTACATCAGCTTTACGGTAACAGAAAGACGCGTGAAGTCAAGGATTAACAATCAAATATTTTTTTACAATACTAAAATCATACACAATTTAAGTAAGGTTAAAACAACACATAAATGTGTAAAATATAGGCTTACTGTTTATTGACTGTCTAAGTTCATTAATAGTATCTGTGTTCAAGATAACTGATCGTAGATATATTAATGTCAGAAGCCATAAAGCATTCTTTAGCTCTACTACATACAAGAGATATCATTCATGGGATGTTTCTTTGTTTATAGAGTTGCTTGAATTTCTCATTAAAAATATCTATGTGAAATTTGGCAACACAATATATCAGCAGCATATAGGTATTCCAATGGGTACTAATTGTGCACCCCTGTTGGCTGACCTGTATCTGTTCTCTTATGAATATGACTATATGCAGGCGCTTTCAAAAACCGATCCATTCAAAGCCCGTTCCTTCTCATTCACCAAACGCTATATACACGATCTTCTCGCTGTTGATAATCGCTATATAAATGACGCAATGAATGATATATATCCACCTTCACTGGATTTGAAGAAAACTACAGATAGCCCTACAGGCACATCATATTTAGATCTATATCTCTATAAAAATGAAGCGGGCATTCTCTCTCGTCGACTTTATGACAAAAGAGATGATTACAATTTCGACATCGTAAACTATCCCTTTCTGGACAGTAATATTCCAGTGGGACCTGCATATGGCGTATACATATCTCGCTTGGTAGCATTTGCTAGATCCTGTGTTAAATGTGACGATTTTAATCAACGTCACCACACATTGGTGCAGAAACTTAAAAACAGGGCTATTCCACCAAGCGCCTACACTCAAAGTTTCTCAAATTTGGCGATACATATCGCATGCTGATAGCAAAATACGAACGTAGCGTGCAAGACCTATGGCGCTACGTTTCGTAACTTGTGTCTAATTCCGCTTAACCCGGGGCTAGGGGCCGTATGAACCCATGTACTTCAAGATCCTCATGGTGCTCATATGAACAGTCACAATCAAAGCGTGACTGAGATACATCATTTTTTAGATGACGACTCTATAACGAATATTATGGATTAAGAATACTGATCAGCGATACGGATTTGATATTTTTGGAACATCATGATGTCTTGCCGGCATCATTGAAAACTGTTGGCCGCTTCTCTCTTGCAGGAAAGAAGCCTATGTTTATGTATACTGTGATTGTCTTTTTGAATTTGGTGCTAATACTGTTATATGGAAAATGGAATAGGTCTTTGGATTATGGACGCGGATATTCTCTAATGGACGACGGCTGGATTATGAATGACGGACTAGACGCTTGTAATACCGGTGTGCACATTACAGTCCTTGTTGACGCGCACAAATCACTCTTCTGTATAATGGTAACTCAACACTGCTCAGTTGTACACATTCCCAGTAAATGTCCAATATTCGATAGACGATAGTCGAAAAAAAAATAGCGTAGACCATGCAGCAGCCAACAGTCAATACACAGGACTAAACAATCCAGCAGTCCGCAGCCACAGGCAAAGGTAACACAGTATAACAGACCCACATAAATAGCCAATTTGAATTCCCTGCTGAATGACTGAGTGATGCGCTATTTATACTCTATGAGGAATTCCAGACCATTCTGCCAATCAAGAAGCCTCTAGAATACACATTATTACCGCATCATCTGACCTAGATACAATTTTTCAGTCTTTCAGAAAGCTCCAAGTGACTGACCCACATAATAGTACGTAAACAAGCTTGCGTCAGCCTTATATTTGAGAAACATCCACAATGTCTAATAATAGACTACAATACCATGACACCACTCATATTTCCTAGTCATATATGTATAAAAAATTGTATTTTTACTGATTTCCACACTGTATCTGTAGAAAAAACATTGTATATTATTTGTTATACATTCTGTCCTAGTTAGAGTGCTCACGCTATGTATTGTTGTTTGCTCTTATGCCCCCATGGGGCCTTGAGCTCAATAAAGATCCAAGATTCAAATCTGACTGGTGGCTGGGGTATTATTAGACCCCAGCAAGGTGGTTGTCTCCAACAAAGTCAGTGTTAAGTATGACTGGCTCTGTGTCTATTGCCTCATCTACTGCGGCCTTCATAGTATCAACAAACACTTATGGTGTTCTATTTGGGCCAAGCTCGCGGCGCGTGGTGACTTTTGGAAACTCGCCACTCGCCACGCGCCGCGGACATTCCGGCGCGCGCGACTGACGACTTTCTCCGGTCTCTTAACATGTAAAAACTCGCCACGCGCCGAAAAACGCGACGAGTTTGGCCCTATCTTTTAACCTGAAAAAAAATTAATCGCCGCCTGCCACTCGCCGGACGAACCACGGCGCGCGACAACTGGCGACTTTTGACTTCTGGAATTATAGAATAATTTTCTCAAGTGCGCAAGCCCGGGGAGCATCAATTGTCGGAATATTTCGTTATTTCACTGTCAGTCGCCATTTTGTGATTTTGCTGGGAGGAAAAGGTTTGTATTTTACAGCATGGTTCGAACATATTATTCCGATAATTGATGCTCGCCGGGCATGCGTACTTGAGAAATGGTCCTGAGAATTCCAGAAGTCAAAAGTCGCCAATCGGCTAGTTTTTCAAGATTAAGAGATAGGCTCAAACTCGCCGCGTTTTACGGCGCGTGGCGACTGGCGAGTTTTGCAGGTTAAGAGACAGGAGAAAGTCGCCAGCCGCCGCGCGCCGGAGAGGTCCACGGCGCGTGACGAGTTTCTCTACAGTTAAAAGTTGCCAGTCGCCGCGCGCCGTGGTTCGTCCGGCGAGTGGCGTGCGGCGAGTTTTTCCAGGTTAACAGATAGATCCGAAGTCGCCGTGTATTAAGGCGCGTTGCGGGTGGCGAGTTTTTGTATGTTAAGAGATAGGAGAAAGTCGCCGCGAGCCAGAGTGTCCACGCCGCGTGGTGAGTTTCTAAAAGTCGCCACGCGCCGCGAGCTTGGCCCAAATAGAACACCACAAATTAGGATTGGTGGGAGGTAAGTATACAGCATTGAATATTCACCGACAGATATGTCTTAATTTCGGAAAAACTTTCTGAAATCACATATATTCAATTTAAGTTTTCAAATCTGGACCAGAGATTGCTAGTTTTTACCAAAGTTGTATTCCGTACGCTGACATATGTTTCAGTGGGGGAAATTAAATATCGTTAACCACAGCGGTTGAGAAAACTTAGTAGTATAAGAAGGGCAAATCTCTGATTTCTGTGCGCGTGGAGGGATTTGGGCATCATGACGTCACGGCCCTTGGTCGTTGACCTTGGGTTCAGAGTCCTAAATGAAAAAAAATCCTGACACGTTAACCTCCACACGTTATCTCTGCCAAAGACCAGAATGTTCTGGAATTTTTTTCGCCTTCGTCGCAAAGATTGATGGGAAGTCGTTGGCACCAGTGACAGGTATTATTTAGCTGCAAATCTTATTTTAATTCACAGCTGTTTAACTTGCGGGGCCAGAGCACTACTTTCAACAGGCGTGTGGCCTGTCGAGAGGTGCAGCGCGAGATAAATGGTGCATGTAAAAGTAGGATTTTTCCGTAAATGAAATGCGGAAAAACAGACTTTACACCCAAACATTGGAATAACCCAGATAAGTGTGTATGGGGCCTATGAGATCCACAGGGGTCGTGGGAATCTATATCAGTCTCACGTTCTGCCCACCCGTTCACCCGTTAATCAAAAGCGTTGGAGATTTGTGCGACAGCGACCTGTCACCGACAGTCATTCGGTTGACTAGGAGTGGTTGGCGAAAATTCTAACGGGTGCTGACTGGCTAACAGGACGGCGACCTCATCCATCTGCGCCACGATGTCCACGTTCGCTGCGCTGCCTTCTTTGCTCAGATGGCTCGGGTGAATGGACCAAGAATTCATTTCATCCCGAATCGCCATCTATGGTCCACCTTCGAAAAGGATGTGCCGGAGGTGGCAAGTCGACATGAGTGCCTTTGATAAACACAACGACGGCAATTGCTATCTCTTGATCTGCATCGATGGTCTATCGAAATATGCCAGGATCGTGCCCATCCAGTCGAAAAAGGGGGAGAGGCGTTCAAGCAGATATTTGAGACCGGGTGCAAACTTTTGTACTTACAGACCGGTGAAGGGACAAAATTCGTCAACAGAACCTCTTTTAACAGTTTCTGAAAACCCGCAAGGTGTTCTTCTTTCACACGTACGAGACCAAGACCTCTGTCGTCGTAAGGTTCAATCTCACATGCTAAAGCCACATGTACATGTTCCATAAGAATAAACGATGGTATACCGATGTCCTCCCGAAATTTGTAGACGGCTAAAATCGAGACCACAGTATCCATAGAGCCCTCGTGCAAGTCACCAAAGCAACGAAGCCCAATTGCGGACCGTTCTGTATCCGAGTATCCCTGCAGCGCCCACGCCCCTATAATCTCTAGCGTGACGACCAAGTGCGCATCAGTAAATTCAAGGACAAGTTTGAAAAATCGTACCTCCCCACCTGGAGCGACGAATACTTTGTGATCACTCGGTGCCTACCCCATCAACCCACGGTATAACAACTGGAAGATCTCCTGAGGAATCCCCGCTGAAATGCACGCTTTATGACTTGAAGAAATCCATAGCAGATTACTACCGTGTGGAACGCATCATAAACACCGAGCGAATCCCAATACAGGACGTATCACTTCGTGAAGTGACAAGGCTAGCCGGGTTCCTTCAATTCGTGGGGCCTCGCCAGCTAGATGAAACGGATATAAAGACGCTCGACAGGAATGAGCGTTCAGTCTGTTCTCAGACAAGGACAGAGGTCGAATGCCGCGGACACTTCAACCCCGAAAAGACCAAGTGGGTGATGTGATAGTTCTTAGTTCTACTGGGTTTGTTGTGTGCGATAGTCTACGACGTGGCCACCGGCATCTCGCTACTCAACCAACCTGGACCCTCTCCGCCCGTGACGGCTGGTCAGGTGGGGGAAGATATACCCACCGACATGGTTACACCCGAGCGACCACCAGGAGCACGTCCCACATACGCAACCTAATAGGGTATCTACCACACCACAGACCCAGCTGACCACAGTACCTACTACACTACAGACACAGCCGGTCAAGGTACCTAATACACCTTGGCTTCAGCGGATACACCTAAAAGGCTTGTGAGTCCCTAAAAGTTTACGAGAGTTACCACGCCAATAACCTTCGCCATGGACCCCGCTAGCATTATCCCTTTACTTAACTCATTGCGGGTCCGAAGGGATCAGGCAAAACGCATTTCGTCCAGAAACTAATTCAACACGACGACAGCATGACTGCTCGAACCTGGCCGATCTGGAGCCGGATATCTTGGTTGTCGTCGATGATCTCATGGTGGAAACCGATGCTCGGGAGACAGTCATCATCGGCGGCTTCTCGCCATCTACATCGTGCAGAATTTTTTCAGAGCATCGGAATATCAGTTTGAATGCTGGCTACCGGGTGGTGTTTAAAAACCCGAGAAACACCACTCCACTGTTGCACATGTCGAGACAAATGTACCCCGGGTGCACCCAGTTTGCGCGGGAAGCCTTTGGCGATGCGATGAACCCTCAGTACGGCATATGTTGATCGACCTGAACCCCCCCCCCCCCTCACCCGACCATCTTCGACTGTGGACCCAAATCTTTTCGGGAGAAATTTAATACATCTATATGTTGAGGAAAGACGAACGGACAGTTTCTCAAATGACAGGTTGGTATTGGACCAGAGCGAGCGAACCAGAGCGTGATGTGAACCTACCCGATGCGGTTCCCTCGGCTTGGGTAGGTTTACATCACGCTATTGTACGGTAGGTTTCCCCTATAAAGCGAGGATCCTAGACTATTATCGTTAGTTTTTGTCATGTCAGAAAGGGTGGTCGGGTTTCCAGGTTTAAAAATAGCAAACAAGATTGCAGAGATGGCTGTCTACAATTGCCCAATATTGAGTTTCCCCATCACATCACGCAATTGAAAACGGGGGTCCATAGGCCTATAATGTTCCACGGCTATATCTATGAGCTGAAACTTGAAGTCGTAACTCAGAGGTCGGAGTGAGTAAGTGAATATGATTTGATGTCGTTTTCAACACTATTTCAGTAATATCACGATATTTGGTTCCTATTTCTTTTCACACCCGGAAACCACACGGGCGGGGTCCTATTCCTTTAACACCTGGCACCCCACAGGTGGGGTCCTATTCTTTTTCACACCCGGGAACCCCACGGATGCTCCAGTTATTCGCCTCTTACGACAAGCTCTCTGAGGAGCTGAGACCTATTCTTACCATGACCTGGAGTGTGTACAACGACACCCCAGGTCGGAAGTAAGCCCAACAAATAATACTCAGAAGAACCCTCTTCACACATTGTAGAGAAATTGCTTCCAGGGATAGACAGCATACGCCTGCGTGACTTTCGATTATCCATCGTTTAACTGAACTGGCGGTCGGCGGTGAATGGATTTAAATTTCGGACTCCATTTATGTAGATTTACATTCTCTGTAGAATTAAACTGCTTCAGTCTCATTTGCCCAGCACTATTCTCTAACCGAAATTTATATCAGAATGGGCACAGAGCTAAACATGAAGAAAACACATTTTCATAACCGAGGAATGGATAGGCAACCCGAGCATAGATACGAGTGAGACGAGTAGGCCTAGCGATGGAACTTATCTAACGAGAACCATATGATCTTGAATTGTTAGGCTAGACCCAATTTTTAGTCAAGACATTATAATTCTGTAATGATTCATAGAAATTCATGAGGCAGCTAGAAAGTAAAAGATAAAAGCTAGTCCACATTTAGGGTGAGTGAGTGAGTGAATTTGATTTAACGTCGCTTTCAACTATATTTCAGTCATATCACGACGTTGGGTATTCTTGCATCTATCAGGTTTACCCCACGTTGAGGCGTTTACTCCGTTTTGTGATTGATCACAGGCTCTTTGCGCCGAAATTCACTAAAAACAACTGGACCCTCAATAATGAATTACGTATGAAAAGGAACTGGCAGTTTGGGATCGGAACCTGCAAAAAATCCGTTTGTTTGAATTCTATACCGTATATAATAGACTTCGTTTTCACGTGAGTGGTGTGCTGGGATTACAGCATGCAAGAAAGTGTAGCTTTATCAGTGCCAGTTTATGCATTGCACAAGTGTGATAACACGTTAATGGCATAGAAACACACTGATTGACACTCTCCTAAGCACTCGTTTTAAAGAATTTCCAAGGTTTGGTGACAAAAATTGAAGCATTATGTTGTACCAGTTAAATGTGTGGACACAAATATGATTCATGCAAAAGTTTGAGGATAAATAATATGATGTAAAATAGAATGATTAACAGCAAAATTGAAGAAAAAATTCAAACTAACAGGGGTTTGATACTGCAGGGATTCCCCTGCCAGTTATTTCTGTAACGACGTTGGGTATTCTTGCATCTACCAGGTTTACCCCACGTTGAGGCGTTTACTCCATCAGAGGTCCTTGATGCTCATCCATCAACATCAGATAAGTTGTATGCTTGAGCTGGTCTGTCATCACATGTTCCGAGCCAGCGTATCTAATTCGGCTCAAGCCGGTGCTAGGGGTCGTGCGGATACGTCATAGTCTCCACATGAACAGCTACGATAAAAGTGCGGCTGAGATACTAAGGCTAAGTCCGAGAATCCACCGTATTCTCTGATCTGAATGGGAGGTGAGGGGAGGGGATGAATTCCAGTAGAGTAATATGGTGGCTTTTTAGTCGTCAGGCGTCAAATTTTCCCATCGCTTGCATATTGCTCCAATTTATCGCTATGGTACTGGTAGTGGATGTATCCATTCATCATCAGATTGCTTTAAAAATCCGTCGTATGAACAGCAATTGTGCACGAGTGGTACAGAGCGACCGTCACAGGGTTTCCGTGGACTCTTATAATTCATGTTGGGCTGGCTTCTGTTATTGGTTTGGGACTATCCCATAATCTTAAGAAACATTCTTTTTTTGCTATTCCTTTGATTTACTCTCAAGATTCGGGCAGTGATTCGACATCTGCATTTGAGTCAAGACAATGGCTCATTCAAATTATCAGAGGAAGTGTCGTCACAATTATATAACAATAACACTATTCTACCGGTCCAACATAGTCATTAGCGGCCCGAGGGCCCCGAGGGTCGCTAATGACTATGGCGGCCTGCTAATTTATTGATGGAGGGCCGATAATAAAAGTATAAAGTCCAGACAAACTCATGTTATTACTATTATTTCCAGTTTCCACTGTGTTTTTCATTAAGTTCTTTCGATTGTGAATGTGAATTCGAGCTCCCCGACTTGTCTATTCCCGTTTGTTTGCCGTCTTGTTCTTGTCGTCTCATTCACGCCCGTGAATCAGCAAGTCCGGTTGCAAACGTACCCTTGAAAAAAAGTGCTCGTCGTCTGGCAAGGTTTATCATGTAATCCTGGTGAAAGCGCATCACATAGCTGACATCACATATCACATAACTCTTCGACGCCAGTTGTAATAATTTGCAGTAAGTGTAGGTTTTGTTTACATTTAATGAATATGGAATTCTATTCATACAATGTCACCATTTGTGATAAACCGCAATGCTAGTTCATTAATTTAGCAGTCAGGAAGAGTTCGAGAGTTGAATAAAAGCAACATGGCTGTGAATACTCATTTGTAAACCAAATTCCTTATCATTTCCAGGGAGGGGATGATGATGAAATGCTCTCCCCCCTCACTTTGTACGACGAGAACCCCCCCCCCCCCCAACCCCCCCGAAGGCTTCAGGGAATGGACGACAAACCTTTTCAATCTCAAAAAGATTTAAACCACCTTCTCGTCAGTCCCAAGGAAACTACACTATTTTTTAACAGACCCAGCTATGTCAGCTTCACTATTCCAGACCTATTGAATCTACTTTTACTGTAATAAATAAAGCAAAAATGTGATAAGCAAGGGCCTTATGGGCTTCAATATATGCCAGCGCACACCTTTGACTGCAGAAACAACAAGAGCCCAAAGGGCTTCAATATACGCCCGTATATCTGGAATTACATTGGTCCAAATTTCAAGGTTGTTTAATCGCCTGGATTCCAATTGGTAGCTAGCAATCCAGAAAAAGGTCTACAATTTTGTGCTTCTGAGAATGTAACATATCACATCTAAAATTGAATGATAAACTAAAATGAGCTTAACTCTTGGAAACTAGGTGACCTTGGAGCAAGAACCGAGAGCTCACATATCCCACAATGAAATCGACAATAGCCAAACACAAGAAAATAGTACTTTTCTTGCAAATGGATTTCTTTCAGATGAGAGAATTTTTCATGAAGGAAGAAGTGATGAAGTAAACCTTTGTTCTTGAGTTGATAAACAGGTATGAAGTTCATAAAGGACCCCTCTCCACGTTAAATTAGTAAATTTATGGTTTTTATTTCACAACAGTTTAACTAAATGTAGATGTTTCAAACACGGGAGACAACTCCACAGGACAAATGCCATATATATGTAGGGGAGAGAACTCTGAATATTCCAACCTAACAGATATAGTCAGCTAAACTTGATTCAGTTCTGGGGGACTGTGACCTTGACATTTGACAAATTGATGTATGGTTCATCTTCGCCATGCGAGTAAGGTATTTGATACCATTCCATACCTTGAAACTAGAGATATCGCATGGACAACAAATGTTAATGGATGAATGGACAGAACGCAACATCGCATTACATGACCTCGTCTTCGACAGGCATATGAAAATGTGACAATGATTTCCTGATTTTGGGGTCACAGTGACCTTGACCTTTGACCTTGAGATAAACTTTGGTGCACGACACATCGTCTTCTGTCAATGTATCAATGGACAAAAAAAATCATGATTTATATGAATTTCATGATTTTGGGGGTCACCATGACCATGATATTCGGCCTTGACCTACATTTTGGTACGTGACACATCATGTCCCCGTAATGTATCTACTGACACAAAAAAAAGTACTTTTCAAAGATTTCTTGATTCTGGAGTCACAGTGGCCTTGGCTATTGACCTTGACCTAAATTTTGGTACATAATTTCTCAATGGACACAAAAAATCAAGATTTTTAACAATTTCACGATTTTGGGGTCACAGTGACCTTGACCTACATTTTGGTATGTGAAACTTCGTATCCCCCTAATGTATCTACTGATACAAAAAAAGATGTTATAATGTATCTACTGATACAAAAAAAGATGTTATTTTTAATAATTTACTGATTTTAAGGTCACCGTGACCTTTGATCTTGACCTAATTTTTGGTATGCGACACTTCATTTGGCCTTATTGAATCCACTCACCAAAAATTAGTAATTATTTATGAATTCCTGATTTTTAGGTCACAATAACCTTTGACCTTGATTCTGGTGTCACAGTGATCTTGACTATTGACCTGGATCTTAATTTTGATACATGACAAAACGGTTACCCGTAATTTCTCAGTGGACTAAAAAAATCATGATTTTTAACAATTTCATGATTTTGGGGTCACAGTGACCTTGACATTTGACCTTGACCTACATTTTAATATGTGACACATGGAGTCCCCCTAATGTATCTACGGACACAAAAAAATGTTATTTTTAATAATTTCCTGATTTTTGGGTCACAATGACCTTTGACCTTCGACCTTGACCTATATTTTGATATGCAACACTTTATTTCCCCCTATTGAATCCACTCACAAAAAATTTGAAATTTATGATTTCCTGATTTTTCATTCACACTGACCTTTGACCTCTGACCTCGACCTACATTTGGCATGTAAGACATTGTTTCCCGCTAGGGCATCCACTCGCCAAAAATTAGAACTGTAGATAGAAAACTATCAATGATCAATGATTTCCTGATTTTTAGGCAAGTGACCTTTGACCTCTGACCTCGACCTGAATTTTGGTACGCGACACATCGTCTCCACCTGATGTATCCACTCACAAAAAATTGCAACTGTGGATAGAAAACATCCAGAGATATAGACCGGACACGAACACTTCACTGATTTCCTGTTTTTCAGGCCAGTGACCTATGACCTCTGACCGCGACCTTCATTTTTGTACGCGACACATCGTCTCCCTGTAGGGTATCCACTCACCAAAAATTGGAACTGTAAATAGAAAACTGTTCCAGATATAGACCGGACACGTGGGACGGACAGACGGATGGACGGACAGACGGACGGAAACCGCAATCACATAATACGTCCGCCTTTTGGCGGGCGTATAAAATTTAATATTTCATCTCAAAAATAGCACAAGTACATCCTCCAATCATAAGAAACATGTGTACCAAGTTTCGTAATCATCCAATGAGAGCTGACAACTGCAGCAAACTTATCATGTACATGTATATGTATACATGTAGAGGCCTACATGTACAATTTACCTAAACAGAAAACTCATTCATTTGTCATAATTTGGAGAAAAATTAATATTCCTTGTCAAAAATAGCACAGGTACATCCTCTAATCATAAGAAACATGTGTACCAAGTTTCATAATCATCCAATGACAGCTGACAACTGCAGCAAACTTACCATGTACAGATGTACATGTGCACTTCAGCTAAACGCTAAACTCTATCATAGGGATTTTAACATTGGAGCACCCCAGGGGTAGTACCCCCAGGTGGCACACCCACCCCCCATATTTTTTTTATTTTTTTAATATTTTTTCTAGATTTTTTTTTAATTTGCTAAACCAAAAACCTTATCATTTCCAGGCAGGGGACACAGACACCGACACCGACGACGACATCCTCTTTCCCCCCTCACAATATCTCCCCTTTACTTCGTAAGGCGAGATAAAAACACAAAAATGGTTTCCTTCAAGACAATCTTGTCAATGGTTTTCAATGATGTCAGCAAGACATGATGATGTTCTTCACATATAATCTTAATCATTGAGCACTTATTCTATATCCAAATGTCATTTTCCAGAGTTTAGCTTTGATTGTGACTATTCGTTTCAATGCCATGGAGATGTAAAACACATGATATTAAAATGACTCCCTCCGGGTAAGTGGAATTAGACACAAGTTATGGAATGTAGTGCGAGAGATTTTGCACGCTACGATCGTATTTGCCGTTAGTGTACGGTATTTAGCAGAGAATTAGAACGGAGACGGTTGGTGGTATAGCCCTGTTTGTCAAGTTTTTGCAAAAATATTCTGTGGCGTTGATTTAAAGTTGTCACAAACACAAACAAGATATGTAGGTTCTTCTGAAATAAAGTAGCCACAGGTGACGAAGTCGTTTGTCCTCAGCACGAATCTTGGGTTTCATCAATCCTTGGATTCCCAGTTCTCACTATATCAGTATCCATTTTGGCACACTGTCAAGCTGCCTTGTGAAAATATTTGCACATGAAATCGTAGTAAGATTTCAGCATATGCAGCTACATGTATAAGCACCGGCACACCATCCATACATGTACCATCAGCAGGAGAGGCAGGTTACATGTAAGTCACTCCAAATGTCTTCCTTGGATCAACTATTTGAAACTGGTGGGAATTGAGGTTTCCTCGATGATAGAATCGCTGATGGTGTTTGCAAACGGTTTGAAGCAAGCCTCTGGTGTGTACTCGATGACATATGATATATTTTGTTTAACTTCCAGTCCATGATCTATACATTGAGTAGCAGTGCTCCACATAAGACTTTTTTCAATGAATCAGGCCATCATGATGTGGTCTAGCTTCTGCCTGTAGGCTTCCAACAGTCATTCTCGTGATTCAGCTCGGTGTTTTTGACAAGGGGCAGGGTCTCCTCCAAGTGCTGCTCAAGAACATGAACTTCACATTCGATATACTCGAACAGCCATATTTGGCCTGGTAGGATCGCTCCATCACTCAGGGAATGGTCATTTTGCAAGAGGTCCAGCTTTCGCACCGTTTCTAACCGTGTTGCTCAAATTCACGGTGAAACTTGACATTCAGAATTTGACCGAATTTGACATGCATACCTCAAGAATTCCACATACACCCAATTCTTGTATGTCTCAGTTTGAAATTCTTCCGGTGTGTTCATACGGCATTCGATATAGTGGAATTTTACTCCCTCCCTATGATTCAAGGCATAATCATGAAAGTGAAAGTAACAGCATTGAAATTGTAACGGATTTACCAAAACATGTCGAAGAGTATCACGCAACAATTTTTTTTCAAAATAACACCTGCATGATTGCACAATACATAGATGATTAAACTACACATGTGCGATTGTGCAATAAAAAGACGAGAAACCACTGCACAGTACAGAAGGTTTTTTTTCCAAAACACAAAATTTTTACTAGGAGTTTTCCAAAACATTATGCGCACATCATCATTACACTCAGCCGATTTCTACGTTCTCACTTCAAACTATTTTTGGTATATTAGCCCACCAGTTGTCTTTTAAGAACCGATATATCAAGAGTGAATGTAAAAGTTGGCTTGGTGTAATGAAGATGGATTGCAAAACGCAGAGATGTTTTTCTCCACACGTCTCAACCTATCCTTTATCTAGCTCTGTTATTGCCTACTCCCACACATGCACATACGTGTCCCAATATGCCAATACTTTCTTACTGGTTAGGGTTTTACAGTGGTCAAGGGATACGTCGATCATACTGTTGGAGAAGTTGCTTGAATTTGGGGTTCTCTAACTTTGAAAATTGTATCGAGCTGGACATGGTAATACCCAAAGGATTTGATGTACGCATGATTCTCATCCATCTTATTTTGAAGTTATTCCGGGGCTATCCCATGGCGTTCATTGTAATGAACGATTTCA
>JAVTVY010012884.1:0-50291 GCA_036873755.1 Hanleya hanleyi
AAAAACTTGGTTTAGTTTATTTGAGAGAAATCGGTTTGTTGTATAAGTTAATGTATGTACATGTTTTTAGCGTGTTGTGTTGATTACTTCTGTACAGCTGATTTGTTGACTTGTTTTTGTTTGAATACTTGTAATTTTGTTTGGTCGTCACTGTGTAGCTGAATTATTGCTGAACGTGACGTTGAACCTTAATTCTCTCTCTCTGTCTCCTATGTATCAGATATATAATAAAGAGGACAATATAATTACAACACATATAAGGGAAGAGGTGCCGACATACTGACAGTCACATGACTTCACAGTATAGTCTTCCGGTTAACCTATTTTAAAGCACATACCAAGAATCTAACGATACGTGATATGTATTTTATCTCAGGTACGCTTTTATTGTACCTGTTCATGTGGCAACTTGGATGATATGACCACACGGCCCCTAGCACCGGCATAAGCGGTATTAGATACAAATCTAGAGAGCTACGATGGGAATGCTCTGACAACTCGTACTCGTTTTTTGTGCACACACCAGGTCATGGTAAGAATAGGCCTCATTCCCTCAGAGAGCTAGTCGCAAGAGGCGATTAACTGGGGTACCCGTGGGGTTCCCGGATGTGCAAAGAAATAGGACCCGACCCGTGTGAAAAGGAATAGGAGCCAAAAATTGTGAAATGACTGAAATAGAGTTGAAAGCGACCTTAAACCATAATCATTCACTCACTCCTGGACAGACTTGTAAACATACGAAATGAAGTGGGCCCAGGTCACACCACGCATGTATGCCTTCACATGCATGCTCCGCTGGTTAACAAGCCTATTTTACAGGTCATGAACAAACAACACGGACACATACAGTACGGTGAGTAAAGCTGTTTATAGATTACTTAGGTCGAAACACTGACTGACCCAATTCAGGTAAATCTTTGCTGATAATTAATTTGACCTACATACCGGAGATCTTTCATTCATTCGTTCGTGTTCATTCATTTGCGTTCTCTGGACAAATCCCTCTAAAAGGGCGCCATGCCAGATTTTACATTCAGTTTGTCGGGAAGCAAAGAGTTTACTCCGTGTATGATTGCGGCTCTGGAATACAGCACTCACCGAGAGAGAGAGAGAATTGAGGTTTTAATCACTTTTAATCGCTTGAAGGCATCACAGTAAATCTGAGAATATGACATATTTTTTCCTTTTAATGGTTTCAATACCTTCCAAAGTGTCTTGGGTTATTTGAGAGAAATTCTATGCATTTGTTTGTTGCATAAGTTTTAATGTGTGTATGTTTTAATGTGTTGGATTACTAAGTTATTGGCTTGAGTACTTAGAATGTTGTTTTATCGTTAAATCTTAATTCTCTCTCTCCATGAAGTCAGAATGGCCATTAATCTATTCGAATATTATTTTTCCAATGCTGGTCTATTAGTAGAGATACGACCCCTACTACGGGTCATGGGATATAGAATCCACAAGCGCTTTGTAACTGCCCGCCCCGTAGCCCAGGAATGGCTGTAGTCTCGAATGGCTGTATAACCGACAGCCCAGGATCCTCCTATACACAATAAATCCCACACATTGAACTTCGAATGACATTGTCCAATATACTAACTGCACACGAAATAAAACGGCAGCGAATAGTAATAAATTCTGCCTCATTTTCCTCTATATATAATAAAACTGACTAAAAATAAGCCGTACCCACAATTCCTAGTACAAGCTTCAGACTCTACAACAAATGCCCAGGCGTTACCAAATCATAATAGAATGTTCGGTGTACCATCATATGGGGAGATAAACAGTACGTTTATTTAGTTTTGTTTTGGATTATCCAAATACCAACTGTTGTTTCGTGTATTTTGTGGCTGTACGAAGTGTAAGCCAGCGTAGTACACTCATCGGGAGACTCACGCAGTGTTGATTTGTTTGTATAAATCAGTCAAAAGAACTAGATGTGCGCTAGACTTTCGATTTTCCAAGGATTTCTCCCAAGTTTAGTTTAGGGAGAAAGTATAATGTTGGAATTTTCCTATTAATGTCTAATAGGTATCTGAAACAACTAGGGCTGAGCGCCCCACTGATATTCAGTCTGTGTACGCTATTACGTACAAGTTCCACAGTTGAATCGATATCGATATAGTCGATTTCGACATAGTGTATGCTGTCGTATAGTTGTCTATACGCTACATTGATGTAGTTCTCTTTATTGAGAAGCACGGTCGTATTATTTTTATTTTTATCGGCCCATGACACCACAATATCATCGTGGCTTTTCAGTTTCCCCAGAGCTTGTCTCTCCTCAAGTGAGAGATTAGTCATTGGTCTCCAACTCTTCTGTAACTTTGACAGCGTGAGTGTGGTAGCGAACATATAGTCTTCTGTATCTATATCCGCTAGAGGTGGAATGAATTCCGATTTCTTCCTAAACGGGTCGTGTTTAGGTAAGGTGTTGGCCTCATCGAGGAATAGTGCATTTAGCCTGGTGCTTCTCACCAGAGAGCTAAAGTCCTTCACCGGTGTATTACTGGTTATGACCGGAGAGGGGACAAAATTCAGTCCCTTTGATAGCAATAATATATCACCATCAGTGAGCTTGACATTAGACAAATTTCTAATGTATTGTTTGGCATTCTCAATGCTTCGGCTTCTTAAGTTCCATTTTTTGTCTGCCAAGTGTTTATTAAAACGTTTTGAGTAGCGTTTGGCTTTCGCCTTGGATGAAAATCTGCAGTTCGGCATTATAGCACGATACAGTTTTCAGGTTACCGGTCACTTCGGACACGTGTAGCCTCCAGTCCTATTGGTCCTTCTCGCCGCCTGCCAACTCTCAACACTTAATAATTCCTCGTTCTTGAGATATCATCTTTTAATCACGCCTTCACGAAGTTTTCTGACATATTTTGGACCCATATTTTGAATGTCTCAGCTTAACGAAGATAGCCACGCCCACCTACACGCGCATGCATTGGACTGTCATCGAACTTGCCCGAAAAATCACGCATGCGTTCAAATGACACCGCCATATCCGGCAAATTACAAGCGTCTAGTCCGTCATAATCCAGCCGTCGTCGATTAGAGAATATCTGCGTCCATAATCCAAAGACCTATTCCATTTTCCATATAACAGTATTAGCACCAAATTCAAAAAGAATTTGCCGTGCAACGGCAATTAACATGACTGACGGTTGAATGGCCGCGCAGCTGTTATCCAAAACCCCGAGAATCTTGAACAATTGATGATAACTTAAAGATGAGGGAATACCGAGAGTTATAACTTGGAGGGAAGTGACAAAAGACTACAAGGAGAATAACGAGGTACATTTTATTATCACCAGCTACTGTGTTCTTGTATGTGCAGCCGTTAAATCTTCCGAAACGCAGGCTTCGTGGTATGAAATGTAAAGGGAAGGAACTACAGCTGTGTAGGGAAGAACAGCCACGCCCACCTACACAGCAAAGGTTCTATAGCTACCCGCCCCGTACAGAACCTGATTTATCGCTCGTTTTCTTTCACTAGATACCACGTGCTCGTGCATGTTTATCTAGTACAAATAGTCGCACAAACAGAGCGAACCCACGGAGGCTGAACAACACAACACGGACACATACAGTACGGTGAGTAAAGCTGTTTATAGATTACTTAGGTCGAAACACTGACTGACCCAATTCAGGTAAATCTTTGCTGATAATTAATTTGACCTACTTACCGGAGATCTTTCATTCATTCGTTCGTGTTCATTCATTTGTTAACCTGAATCATAGAGCCTCTATAGTAGGCGCCATGCCAGAATAGACGATTCAGTTTGGGTGGGCAGCAAAGAGTTTACTCCGACGTATACTTGTACGCTCCAATTTATAGTTTAGTCCGCCAAACTAACACGTTCTAAACCTGTAAGTTAAATAATCGAAGAAACAGGTTATATCATATATATTTTCCTCTACGTTTATTCTGTACACTTTGTGTTGATCCCTGATAAACTTGGCATAATGCAGAAGCAAAGTAACTCCGAACAAACTTAGTAAACTAAGTTTATTCGGAGCTACTTTACTTCTGCATTCTGGTTTATTCGGAGTTACTTTGGTTCTGCATTCTCTACATGTTGAATACATAATTTTCTCATTTTGCCTCAACAAGACAGTGTTCCGTCATTTGATTCACATATTCGTAACAATGCCCCTGCTATACATACTACATGCATCTAGTCCGTTATTCAATATTCTCTCCGTCGTCCATTAAAGAATACTCCATGCTGCAGCAAGTCGAAGGCTATGGATACGTGAAGACGTTTTCCGTAGGGCCCGTGCTAATGTCCGTGCCACGATGCTATTCCATGTGTCCACATTACCATCTACAATAAAAGCACGGAAAAGATACAGAAACACATTCCAGTTTAATAGATATGATTAGCTAGTTCAAGTTTTCAAATTAAAATCCGGTATATTCATTGATTTGTGAAGAAAATTCGAATTACAAGCGTCTAATCCGTCATCCATAATTCAGCCGTCGTCCATTCCATATAATAGTATTAGCACCAAATTCAAAAAGACAATCATAGTATACATAAACATAGGCTTGTTTCCTGCAAGAGAGAAGCGGTCAACAGTTTTCAATGATGCCGGCAAGACATCATGATGTTCCATCATGAAGTCGTCATCTAAAGAATGATGTATCGCAGCCACGCTTTGATTGTGATTGTTCATATGAGTACCATGAGGATCTTGAAGTACATGGGTTCATACGGCCCCTAGCCCCGGGTTAAGCGGAATTAGACACAAGTTACGAAACGTAGCGCCATACATCTTGCACGCTACGTTCGTATTTATTGATCAGCATGCGATATGTATCGCCACATTTGAGAAACTTTGAGTGGAGGCGTTTGGTGGAATAGCCCTGTTTTATAAGTTTCTGTAACAATGTTTTGTGACGTTGATTAAAATCGTCACATTTAACACAGGATCTAGCAAATGCTACTAAGCGAGATATGTATACGCCATATGCAGGTCCCACTGGAATATTACTGTCCAGAAAGGGATAGTTTACGATATCGAAATTGTAATCATCTCTTTTGTCATAAAGTCGACGAGAGAGAATGCCCGCTTCATTTTTATAGAGATATAGATCTAAATATGATGTGCCTGTAGGGCTATCTGTAGTTTCCTTCAAATCCAGTGAAGGTGGATATATATCCTTCACTGCGTCATTTATATAGCGATTATCCACAGCGAGAAGATCGTCTATATAGCGTTTGGTGAATGAGAAGGAACGGGCTTTGAATGGATCGGTTTTTGAAAGCGCCTGCATATTCATATTCATAAGAGAACAGATACAGGTCAGCCAATCAGAAGACAATCCACCCAATCACGGAGTGTCTGTAAAGGTTCATCTCGTGTGGTCCTTGGGATGTCTTTGGGGACAACTCTTTCAATACAACAACCTGTGGGACCATATGATAATATCATATGATAATAGCCTGTGGGCCATGTGATAACAGCCACTGGAGCCATTTTATGTGCCTGTGGTTCAATATGATCCTAAAATTTGAGGCCATATGATAACAGCTTGTGGAGTCATATGATAACAGGATGTGAAGTCGTGTGATAACAGTCTGTGGGAGTCATACGATATTGCAGTTTATCACATACTTGAAATGAAATTGTAGAAGGCTTTCATTCATGTGAGTTCCCTTCACTTATTTTAAGCAGGTACCAAGATGTCAACGGCAGCAGAGCGATACCTTAGTCGCTTGAACCTGGGATTTTCACACAAGGTAGATGGTGCATATTACCATGGTACCGAAGAGTACATTAGGAATGACGTCAGGAATATGGCAATTAAGGCTGATGACATTGCATTGGTCACCTATCCCAAATGCGGTCAGTATATTTTGACATTTTTTTAAATATTATTTCACCCAGTCATTTATTACTGAAATGTCGAGGTTCGAAGAATTGAAACTCTATGCATCTCAGAACAAAGTTCATTGAATAAGTTGAAATATGTCTGAAGTCTTCTTTCTAAGTTAACAGATAGTTTATTTCCTATAGAATCGGATAGACATATGTGCTGTTTGCTCTCTATACATTTATTGCATTTTACTATTTAATCTCCGTATCATCATATACTGCTTCGACTCCTAGTTAATGAATTGAACTACGTTCTACTCACTTATGGTGTAGACAATGCTGACTGTAGGAATAAACTGCGTTATCCAAGTGAAATGTTGAAAGTGTAACAGTGATTTAAATGTACGTTGTTAGGGAATGGAGATTTGATGTAGAAAATAGAGGGTTACATTGAGGGATTACGTTTCCTTATGCTGGTGTATGGATGCTTATCTATGATCTATGTTGAATATTTTTGTAATGGTGCTAAGAAGTGGAGAAAGTTTGGAGATTTTGGGATGGACACAACAATTTTGAAAACAGATTGAAATCAACAAGAATTCGTTTAATGATGTACACGATATGAAGTAACCCGGTTTGAGTATCGGCTTGGTTATTTGCTTATATCATATTATACAGCTAGAAGTTTGCATTTAGATCTATACGAGTAATACCAGTGGTATTTTATATTATTTTTCTGAAATACAGAATTACGTAATGCTTACAAAAAGACAAAAGAGATGATTACAATTTCGACATAGTGAACTATACCTATCTGGACAGTCATATACCAAAGAGACTTGCATATGGCGTATACGTATCTCGCCTGGTAGCATTTGCTAGATCCTGTGATAAATGTGACGATTTTAATCAACGTCACAAAACATTATTGAAGAAACGTGCAAAACAGGGATATATCATCAAGCGCCTCCACTCGAAGTTTCTCAAATTTGGCGATACATATCGCATGCTGATAGCAGAATACGAGCGTAGCGTGCAAGAGCTATGACGGTAATCCCGCTTAACCCGGGGCTAGGGGCCGTATGAACCTATGTATTTCAAGATCCACATAGTGTTATGAACATCTACAATCAAAGCGTGACTGAGATACATCATACTCTAGATAACGATTTTACAACGTATATCATAAGAAATACTGATCAGCGACACGGTTTGATATTTTTGGACCATCGTGATGTCATTGAAAACTGTCGACCGCTTGTCTTGCAGGAAATTAGCGTAGTTTTATGTATATTTTGATTTATCGTTTTAATTTGGTGCTAATGTTATATGAAATTGGTCTTTGGAATAAACACCCGGAAATTCTTTAATGGACGGCGGCTAATTATTGAATGACGGGCTAGACGCTTGTATATTATCATGACGTTTTATTTCCTGGGATACTGAGTAAATATACGAGGGCAATAGATGTTGATAAGCTTCTATTTTCCAGTTTCTCTATTAATACGTATAGATACGGCAGCTGATACGCTTGTATATTATCATGACGTTTTATTTCCTGGGATACAGAGGCTGGATTATGAATGACGGACTAGAAGCTTGTAATGCTTTCACGTTCATATCGGGTCTGGATTTTATACAAGTGTATATATTTCGACTGAACAGATTTTAAAATATATTTCCATTTAGGCCATTCTTTTGAAATCGCCGAAGGGCTCTAGTTTTGATGATATTTTGAAGATTCTCTCGTCAGGTGAAAGCTGCCTTATTTCCCGTCCATGTTTGGCCAATCCCCGTGCACGTAAATGTTTTCGATTGTGAATACGGACATTGTTTATGATTTTTTTATGGACAACGGCAATCTACGGAATGTCAAACCGGAGACTTTCAGATCAAGTGCTCGATTCTCTCCAGGTCAAAATGTATCAAAGCTATTTCCTTTTGCTTGCTATTTAAGTCCAGATTGTATTAATGATTCATGGGCATATCAATACCATTATCCTGCCATCTTGAGTATTCTACAATTATATAACTGTGGATGTGATCAACAGATTGATGTTGTGTTTTGTTGGGTAGCTTTTCACGTTGACATCAAATGTAATATTGAAGCTGATAGAATGGCTAAGGCAGCCCTAGATGATGAGGTTGATCCTGTTGGAATCCCATACAGTGACTTCAGACCATCTATCTGTGCTTATGTGAGAAAGTTGTTTCAATCTTTGTGGGACGCTATGGATAATAACAAACTTCACGAGTTCAAAATAAAACTATAGGCTATACTCATCTGAACAGCCAGAAACGTTTCGGTCAAGCCATGATTAGACGATGTAGAATCGGCCATACACGATTAACTCACGCGCACTTGCTGATAAATGGGCCAGTCCCAAGGTGTATTCTATGCCACGAAGATCTCACGGTGAAACATATTCTTATCGACTGTATAGATTTCAAGATTGTATAAGATAACTTTCATCGAGCAGATACTCTGAAAGATCTTTTTAGGCGAGTAAAAGAAGAATGTATTTTAGATTATTTGAGAGAGATAGGTTTATTGTATAAATTTTAATGTATTTACATATTTGTAATGCATTAGTTTACATGAATAATTAGAATTTTGTTTGATCGTCGCTATATAGCTGAAATATTGCTGAACGCTACGTTAAACCTTAATTCTCTCTCTCTCCTATGATAATCAATGTTCCTCTTTTCTAAATTGGAGCGATATGCAAGAGGTAGGAAAAATGACTCTACAGTTAAGTTTCCCTCGGCACCTACGGCTCATAGCGTTGAACACACCGGTTCTCGTCAGATCACCGAAGTTAAGCAACGTTAAGCTCGGTCAATTCTTGGATGGGTGACCGGGTGCTGTACTGGCTGGGCTTCTGGACACACGTCACCAACATGTAATATCGGGTCGTCATCTTCATCTTCATCAGGGAGGATGGAATCTTCATAATCATCTTCGTATAATAAGCAGATGTTATGAAGGACACATGGCAACAATGACCTCTGGGACCTTCTTCAAACAGTGCATGTCCAGGTACTTGAGGTGACGGAATCTTCCCTTCAGCAGACCCAATGCTCGCTCAACGACCTGGCGTGTTAATAATAGGCAATTGTTGAAGCGTTTCTGCTGATTGGACAAATGTCCGTTGTCTCTGTAAGGTTTCATCAGCCATGGTAATAGCGGGTATGCACTGTCACCAAGCAGGTGACTGTCACCCGGGAACAAAGCGGTTACATCAGCAGAGACCTTCATAAAGAAAGGCGAGTTCCTAAAAAACCCTGGCATCATGAACGCTCCCAGGATAGCCGGCGAATGCATCCAGGAAAAATAAGTTCTCATCTGCAATCACCTGAAAACAAGACCCAAATGGGCTTCAATATATTACAGAGATTGGAGTCTTCAGGATAATAGGAACTGTGAGCACTCTTGTCATCAGGCATACGTAGGCACCGCCGTGATATGACTGAAACACGGTTGAAAACGACGTTAAACCCTACTACTCACTCACATTCAGAATCGAGAATACGGTGGATTATCGGACGTAACCTTAGTATCTCACCCGCGCTTTTATTGCAGCTGTTCATGTGGACACTATGAAGTGTCCACACGGCCCCCAATACCGGCTTAAGCAGAATTAGATACGCTAGCTCGGGAGCTGTAATGACAAATCAGCTCAAACAAATAACTTATCTGATGTTAATGGAGGAGCATCGAGGACGTATGATGGAGTAAACGCCTCAACATGGGGTAACCTGGTAAATGCAAGAATACCCAGAAAATACTACCCTGTAATGCAGACGTCGGACGGCTTAAATTTCCTACCAAAACAATATACTTTCCTACCAAAACAATATATTTGTCGAATGACGTTTTTTTAGAGTATATTGTATCTTCGTCACGATTTGATAGTATATAATATATTACATGATGTTCATACGGACCCTAGCTCCGTTCATACGGACCCTAGCTCCGTATTAAGCGGAATTAAGCGATTGCTCGGAAGCGTTGGCCCTTGCACAATACCTGTATCAATACAAACAGTTTGGTGATGCACACTTAGATCTAGCAGTTTGTGTACGTTAAATGCCTTTTGGAATATCTACCACGATAAGTAGATGTAATTTCGAGGCAGGAAACATATGTGAGTCGGCACACCTGTCGGTTTGCCTGGTAGACTGACGCAAGAAAGTGTTCACTATATGAAATTCATAGTGAACTAGAACTCGTGGACTTCGAAAGACTGCCGTTATCTGTGTGATTTTATGGTTTTGATGTTTGACTGTGATCTTTAGAAATACATAGTTTTTCCTATTTCCCAAAATTTGATCATGTGTATAGGTTGTGTTATGTGTAATGCTTTAGTTACCTTTGACAGTCATAACAGGATGAAAAGTACGAAGCACAATAATTTGATAATTTATCCCATTAATTAATTTGATGCTTCAGAGAAAATTTTAATGAAAATCAGAGCGTCTGAAGTCCACCTACATTGAAACTACTGATTTGGCTTGGAACCTTAACAGTCAGTACCCAGCATGGAAAGCAATATCGAGTGATATCCTCGTTATCCACATACCAAATCTGCAAAGAATCTGTTCAGGTTTTTGAAAGTTACCGTCCAGAAGTAACTATTTTTTTACTTGTCTTCCTGGTACTTCAGCTTGTCACCCCTTCTGAATTTTTTTTTTATCTCCATTTTTTTCATGCATTGTAGAATTTGAACACACGTTTTTCTTCCCTCGATCGGGAGACGTTGACGACACTGACAGATTTATCTCCTTCCTCTAGCTCTGCATTGCCAAGATCAATGTCCTCACTTCATGATGTTGATCATCATCCTAACGCATGGCACGATCAAACGTAGAAACTTCTGCTCATAGCCATGCAGTAATGGGTGATATCCGAGTATATTAGGGCATTTCCCAATTGGTCACATCCGATTGGTCCCGTGAGATCCGACAACGGCGCAATCACATTCATAAAACGAAGACACACCTCCAGAAAGCCATCGACTGAAATGATCTCTTGGTGGGCCTCGAAATGCCCCTATCACAAAATAAAAAGCATATCATTTTCCTGTGAACTGTCGCCGATTTTATTTTTTTGAAATAGGTAAGGTCGTTTGCAATATGATTTTTCTTAAGAAAAACAAATAAGCATGCTCTATTAGAGTGAGAACTAAAGTAGCTGATTCGCACAACTTCGTTTTTGTCTCGCATAGAATCCCCCAGTCTTGCGCCTCTGCACTCAAGTGAGACTGACATGTCTGAAATGCCCAGGTCAAAATATTTGAATACAGATAATTTCATTGGCTCGTTTAAATGCGACGGGCATGTGACTTGATGCTTCAGGAACAACTTTCGAACAGGATTATGTCCCTCCAGAAATATATCCTTTGCAGCCGAGAGGTGGCATCATGTGGAATACATGCCGAATCATAGCGTTGAGCTAAGGACAGTCTTAAGCGAAACGTGAAATCCCCTCAGCATGCTAAGATGGATGTTGACTCGGTGGGCTCATTTCTCTCACCAGACTGTTCCACTATTAGGGAGTTCAGTGAAACATGTCAACAAAAGGTTCAATTATGAGATTAAATTTGTTGGAACGATATTTTCTTAAATATCATAACAGCAGGGGGGGGGTTAGCCACTTTTTCATCTATGTTAGTATTAAACCCAGAATAAAAACTTGAATTTGAAGAATTGAATTTTTGAGAAATTTTGAAATTGAGTTTTGCCCCAAACAATTGTTTTTTATCGATGCGAAAATGCGCGTGTTATAGTGGATAAATCGAGTTCCCAAATGAAAATGTCGTGACAAATAATCAAGCAAAATAATTGTTGTTGTTGTTGTTGTTGCCTTCACTAGATCAACTCGCGAGTGCTACGTTAGCGTGTCTGGAGCAAGTCGAAATACTCAGTGACAAAGTTTAATTCAGCTTTTATTCTCCGCAATAAAACGATCACTCCGCTCGTTCTGGTTATCGAATTGCTGTTGCCAGGCATGAACACTTGATAGAAATACAGGCCAGATCGTGCCATCAATCTAGTGCAGTTCTTTTTATTTATCCATTAGTTTTGCCTTTCAAGCTTCGCTAACCACAGCGCCCTCAACGAGAAGATTAATTACATAAAGGGAGATCACTCCCAAGAAGCTGTCGTAAAAGTCTCGCGAGAGCCCATTTTACAGTATGCGCAAAGACATTTCCGCGCAGTTTTTTCGGGGGGATTTTGGATTTTGAGCTTCCGGTTCAGAATTTTACACAAACAATTTGGGCTTGAAAAACAGACTTCCGTTTATCTGAGACAGCCCAAATTGGTACGAATTTCTAGTTCAATATCTTCTCCACATTTGGCCCTGTGACGGTAAGTCTCAACTCTGCTTTGTTTTTTCGCAACCTTGCGGACAAAGCGATTTTGGCCCCCATGAGACCAAGCTGATTCAATAAGACTGCGACGCTGCGCGGCAGTCTTAATAAAAACAACGCAAGACTAACTTGATCAATACTAATTAGCTACATTGAGTAAAATCTCGATTTGAAATGAAATATTAAACTCCTTTAAATTTAGCTCAAATGAATATGAATAAAAGCTGGAAATAATGTTTTTCTTTATAACAGGCACAACTTGGGTTCATAAGATTCTGGGTTATTTACGAGATGATTCTGATCTTGATAAAATCAAGGAGTACAGATCGCCTTCGCTGGACGTGGTTCACCCAAGTAAGTTGGAAGTATGAAATGTCAGACAAAAGAGCCAGTCCCAAGGGATATCCCATGCCACGAAGATCTCACAGTGAAACATATTCTTATCGACTGTATAGATTTTAAGACTATAAGAGATTCTTTTTATCGAGCAGCTTATTTTAGAGATCGTTTTAATCAGATGAAAAAGGTTAAGTTAATTACTTGTTTGAGATCGTCGCTGTATAGCTGAAATATTGCTAGAATTCTCTCTCTCTCTCGGACAAATCGGACGTAACAGATGAGGAATTTACGTCATAGACCAGATAACAATGCCATTATTATAAAGTGCCATTTTGGTTTGTGGGAATTCAGGAATATCAGCTGAAATATCGTCAAAGTTAGGTACATGTAACAAAATATGTAATTAGCGTCGAAGTGGATATCCGTTTAGTTAAATTTGACTAAATACCTAGCGTTTTGTATTATCAATTCATTGTTACTGCTACGCTTGAATAATCGCTAATACTGGTTAATGAATCAATGAGGTAATATGTCCAACAGTTGAAGCTAACCCAAGCGCTGTCTTCACTTTCTCTAGAAGTACGCCTTCGCCAAAGAATTCAGGATTTCCACAATCGCTGGATGTGAAGTGTGGTGATGAGTTGGTGGAGGAAAATTTATAATGCGGAATGCAATTGTATCCATTCACCTCTTCAAAATCTGGGTTGTATTTCACGCACTCATATCCTCGAATAAGTCATAAAATATAAAGCCGGAGCCTATGAATAGTTGGACGACATAATGTTCAAACAGTTTGTATCACAAATATGGATGCGAGTCATATCCGTCAAAGTTACAATTTTCCCGGAATTCCGTCGAGACATATGAACAGTCACAATCAAAGCGTGACTGAGATGCATCATTCTTTAGATGACGACTTTACAACGAATATTATGGATTAAGAATACTGATCAGCGATACGGATTTGATATTTTTGGAACATCATGATGTCTTGCCGGCATCATTGAAAACTGTTAACCGCTTCTCTCTTGCAGGAAACAAGCCTATGTTTATGTATACTATGATTGTCTTTTGAATTTGGTGCTAATACTGTTATATGGAATATGGAATAGGTCTTTGGATTATGGACGCGGATATTCTCTAATGGACGACGACTGAATTATGGATGACGGGTTAGACGCTTGTAATTCCCCAGGTCAATATTTCTCCGCGCTTGCTGCTTTTGGAAAACTGCGCAATTATATTGTAGTAATATGTGCAGTATTTGTAAATCGCGGTTGACGAGGTCCCCTATGCAAAATACATGGAACAATTACCAAATTCAAAGAATGTGTTAGAGTTTTAGTTTAGAATAAAGTCGTCTGCGCCCAATTCAGCGTTCTAGAGCTACAAATACAAAAGAGTCCACAAAATTCGCAAAAAGCGTAATCGGAAGTTGCAGTAATGACCTGTTTATGAATGTGAAACTAAACGCTGAAAGTCACACTTTATGAAATGGAGAATAAAAGTAATTGTAAAATCGGATAATACTGATTAGAACAGTTTTCAGTAATGCCGGCAAAACATATGAAATCCGTATCGCTGATCAGTATTCTTAGTCCATAATATTCGTTGCAAAGTCATCTAAAGAATGATGTATCTCAGTCACGCTTTGATTGTGACTGTTCATATGAGTACCTTGAGGATCTTGAAGTACATGGGTTCATACGGCCCTTAGCCCCGGAGTAAGCGGAATTAGACAAGTTACGAAACGTAACGCCATAGATCTTGCACACAACGCTCGTATTTTGCTATCAGCATGCAATATGTATCGCCAAATTTGAGAAACTTTGAGTGGAGGCCCTTGGTGGTGTAGCCCTGTTTTGTGACGTTGTTTAAAATCGTCTCATTCAACACAGGATCTAGCAAATGCTACTAGGCGTGATATGTATACGCCATATGAAGGTCCCACTGGAATATTACTGTCCAGAAAGGGATAGTTTACGATGTCGAAATTGTAATAATCTCTTTTGTCATACAGTTGTAGTTTCCTTCAAATCCAGTGAAGGTGGATATATATCCTTCACTGTGTCATTCATATAGCGATTATCCACAGCGAGAAGATCGTCTATATAGCGTTTGGTGAATGAGAAGGAACGGGCTTTTTCAATCTTTGTGGGATGCTGTGAATAATAACAAACTTCATGAGTTAAAATAACTGTAGGCTATAATCATCTGAAGCGAGAAACGTTTCAATCAAGCCATGATCATGCGATGTAGAATCGGCCATACACGATTAACTCACGAATATTTACCTAAAAAAGCGCCAGTCACAAGGTGTATTCAATGCCACAAAGATCTCACAGTGAAACATATTCTTATCGACTGCATAGATTTTTAAGATTGTAAGAGATTCCTTTTATCAAGCGACTACATTGGAAGATATATTTAGTCGTTTGAGAGAGGTCTGTGTCTTGCATTATTTGAGAGAAATCGGCTTGTTACATAAGTTTTAATGTGTTGGATTAATAAGTCATTGGCTTGAATTTTGTTTGATCGTCGCTATATAGCTGAAATATTGCTGAACGCGACATTAAACCTTAATTCTCTCTCTCTGTTAGTGGAAGATACACCTCAAATATCTTGTCTGAGTGTACTTTCATTAATGTCCCTTCTGGCTTGTTATTTTTTACTTGTGTAAGATGGTGTCGATAGCTGAGAAAATTTAGTCCCACTCTTTATGCTGTAAAGACAATATGAATTTATAGACTGATTACTAGACTGACTTTCATAGCATACATGCTTTTTAATTTGGCCTGGACAGCATTTGAGTCGCTAGAGAAAATGATAGGGCAGTCTTGACCCCAACCCTCTCCAGGCATCTTTATCCCATCTTTATGAAGCCAATCCACATCGCCTACTCCACCAGGAATACTTCCTCCGCGAGTCCCACCCAGGTCCATTGGGTTTGCAGCTCCACACATAATAGACGGATTGGGAGGAGTTTCACATGTATACTATTCCCTGCGACAGCATTTGAAGTGCCCAAGAAAAAGCAGTGCTTGACTCTCCAAGCTCAATTCCCTCCCCATGTGTACGTTCTGGCCCAATGGCTCTGGGTTCTTACCTGACCCTATCTTATAAACTACAATTCTCAACCTCGAATACAGAACATACAGTTCATTTCTGTAGAAGTTGATATTTTGTATATTCTTCACACACTTTATCGTGGTTCCTATACTGGTGTAGGTGTAGAATCATTCTTGGTCATACTATATTTGTTCTTTGAGATTCGTTGTTGTGTTCAATGACCCAACAAAAAGGTTCAGAATAACCCGGTATGAAACCGAAAGAATAATCCGAGATCATATCATTAATAAAACTAACAAAATAGGTCAAATCATTTACCTTATATTCTGTATTGTTAGCATTGTCAGTAAATCCTGTACGTATGGTGGAAGAAATGCCGTCACCTAGGATTGTTGGCACACACCTTCCATTCGAGTTATGTCCCCTAGGGATACAAGAGGGAAAATGCAAGGTAAGAGCCACTATGTTTCGTTTCCATTAAGAACGCTCCTTTATATGTCGCACAAACCCATTACAAAATTATAAAAGATACCCGCCTCGTTTAGTTTTGAATGGCACGAATTCACTGTTGGTAATTCCGTTGTTCTACCATACATTGAGTCCGATTTTTAGAGGTCTTTAAATAAGATGTTCATCTAGTTCACTCGAGAGAAAACATGAACAATTCTGAGAACTGTACGCATGCCCTTGTCGTTCGCTGCGATCATTGGCTGATCCAGAAACGCCCATATAACAACTTTACATTGAGCGACCGAAATTCCCCACGTGGTCGCATCATGTGACTTTCCCACGGCATCATGGCTAAACAATTTACAATAATAGAAAGGTGTACTAGATGAGTGCCTTATTTGGCCTCTACAAATCGCTTGGCTATATTGTTGAAAAATGAGCTCTTCGATGCACAGCGAAAGAATATGGCATGAGGATTGTTACCATAACAAACTTAGCGAGATAGGTGGCTTTAATAAATCGCTTCCTCTTGTCGAGGGATACCTCATGATTTCTATCAAAAAGGCGACATCGCTAAAAACGGACCTTTTGTGTTAAAAATTCACTCCATATTTTGTAATTTAGCCCGTCGTTCCTACTATTCGCGTCCTATTATCTCCAGGAATGCTTCCATGAGGCAGAAGACGTGATTTAAGTGATAAACAGGTACATTATACTCACTATGGATTCAGTGTCTTAATTCTATAATTAAAAGTGATGCATTCGTTTGCGGGATAACCTTTAGAAGAAAATGTGCATTTACTGTGTTTCGTTACCTGTCACAAGTAATAAAGTTGATGGTGAAGTCTCCCCAAACAACAGTCTTATATTGCTGTACTCCCTGGAAAGGCAGCAAAATAAAAAAATCTGATATTTTGACCATGTATGTTTTCTCATATAAATCGTTTTCCTGCGAAAGTGAGAATCTAAGAAATAACATAGATTTCAATGGAATTGTAGGGTTCAGTCTAAAATGTGCACTGAAAACAATTAACATAGTGGACATTCAATTCCTTTATTTACCGCATGTAAATACAAGCGTCTAGTCCGTCATTCATAATTCAGCCGTCGTCCATTAAGGAATATCCGCGTCCATAATCCAAAGACCTATTCCATATCCATACAACAGTATTAGCACCAAATTCAAAACGACAATCATAGTATACATAAACATAGGCTAGTTTCCTGCAAGAGAGAAGCGGTCAACAGTTTTCAATGATGCAGACAAGGCATCATGATGTTCCAAAAATATAAAATCCGTATCGCTGATCAGTATTCTTAATCCATAATAATCGTTGTAAAGTCGTTATCTAGAGAATGATGTATCTCATTCACGCTTCAATTGTGCTTGTTCATATGAGCACCATGAGGATCTTGAAGTACATGGGTTCATACGGCCCCTAGCCCCGGGTTAAGCGGAATGGATAGATCTTCCACGCTACGTTCGTATTTTGCTATGAGCATGCGATATGTATCGCCAAATTTGAGAAACTTTGAGTGGAGGCGCTTGGTGAAATAGCCCTGTTTTATAAGTTTCTGCAACAATGTTTTGTGACGTTGATTAAAATCGTCACATTTAACACAGGATCTAGCAAATGCTACTAGACGAGAAATGTATACGCCATACGCAGGTCCCACTGGAATATTACTGTCCAGAAAGGGATAATTTACGATGTCGAAATTGTAATCATCTCTTTTGTCGACGAGAGAGAATGCCCGCTTCATTTTTGTAGAGATATAGATCTAAATATGATGTGCCTGTAGGGCTATCTGTAGGTACCTTCAAATCCAGTGAAGGTGGATATATAGGTGCGTCATTTATATAGCGATTATCCACAGAGAGAAGATCGTCTGATTGAATGTAATTCTGATTGAAATTAGCCCAAAAAGATGGGTCGTTCACCATGCCGATTTATGACAATGGAGATAGGTGCCACAATCGCATGTTAAAAGATAGGAAAAAACCTCAATTAAAGGCAATATGTCGAAAAAAAGATGCGGACGAACTGCCAAGAAGTTATATGACCCCAGAGGTCAATATTCTGACTGGATATCTGAAAACATCACAAGAATAATTTAACGTGTAGGTAGTGTGAAAATCAAGTATAAATTTGATATTTTTCTCTCTGAAATTTTAGCTGTTCATCGTAGTTATATTCTAGGTTGATTATTCATTTTCAATTAACATGAATTACAACACATATAAGGGAAGCTAGGGGGCTGAAACTTACCGCGCTATACCCCTGGGCCTAGAAAATGTAAAACAAAAAATCCAAGATGGCCGTTTGATGACGTCACAGTGACATCTTCAAAACACATTTTTCGGTCAGATTTCTTTATTTGTTAATTATGTGTTTTCTTTGCAAAAACGACATGATCAATTAGTAAATAGATAATCTGATGTGAAATAAAATGACGAAAACATCACTTTTCTGGTACTCCACATGGTCGTCATCTTGACGTTATCCATGGTCCTCTATTCGGGGGTTTAAGCAAATAGGTTCAAAATGACCCCAATATGATAAACTAAAAAGTTGCTGAGGGTCAGCTTTCATTTTTTATCGTTCAGGAGATAGGGGAGAACGTTTGTTGGGGGGGGACATAATGGCCACCGAGGTCAGATAAATTTAACCCTTTAATGATTACCTTTAAAGGTGATGAACAGGGTTGTGTGCACAGTTCATCACCTTTTAAGGTGACGGGCACCAAGTGTAAATGTAGAGTCATCCCCTTATTAGAGTGATGTCCAGGCCTCATCGCCTGAAAAAATGACGGCCTAAAATTTAAACCCCAAATATGCCGATCACCATTTAAATGTGATGATGAGTGACGGCTCTAACTACACAACTTTACTGGGTGATGGTGTCCTCACTTTTGTGATAACAATCGACCTTTTTTGTGACTGTTCTAGAGTTTGACGGGCATCAAGTCTAAATGTAGAGTCATCCCCTTATTAGAGTGATGACCAGGCCTCATCGCCGGAAAAGATGACGGCCTTAAATTTAAACCCCAAATATGCCGATCACCATTTAAATGTGATGATGAGATATGGTGACCTTTACTGGGTGATGGTGTCCTCACGTTTTTGTCATAACAATCGACTTTTTTGTGTAATTGTATCGTCCGTTTGAGACCGGATTCCGTAGCTGTGGCATCTATGAGCTGTGTATTTAGATTTTCATTGTGCATACAGCCAAACGTCAACGGCTTACAATTAAGTCAAGTGTTTTTCTTTTATGCTAGCCTCTTCCCACCGGCCTCATGTTAGTGCTTGATCCTTCTTACTTTTCAGGTAATATACGTTGTACGAAATCCCAAAGATGCTGCCGTCAGCTTGTTCCATTTCCAGAAAAAGATGAAGGAAATGGGAAACTTTGAAGATTTGCCATGGAGTGACTTCATTGAAGTCTTCTCTGATGTGGAAGCTAACCTGGGTATGTAACACCGTTCTTATCTTGAATATATATTATCAGCTAATCTCTAAACTGTGTTCGTTTTAAACCGGTCGAATGGCCTTACAAATGCAAACAATACTGGTTAAGAAATTCTTAATGTATTACCATTGGGCGGCAGATAGAGGTAGAGGACCGGGTAAGGCAGTCGCTATCCAGCTAAATTTAACATAGCGTGTCCGGCCTAACACGACACGCTATGTTAAACTTAGCTACCGCTTTGATGGCTTCCTTCATCGTATCATCGACATACATTGTATCATTCAATCTATTTGAACTACAGTGAAAATATAACACTCCTACCTCTTCATATGAAGTGGTACGATATAACAGAGGAAGTCACACAGATATCCTATCCTTGGATGCTAAAATACCAAGAACGATAAATCGCAGCCTTCGTCAGGGGTTCAACTAATTTGCATACATTTTATAGACGACAGTCTTCATAAGTATAAATATGATTTGATTACATGTACTTTTGGTAATTATTTTATCTACCCAATCTAGATAATTTACAAATTGGGGACAAATAGCGCAGTATAATTATGGTTATTAAGGAATTTTAGAAGTAGGGGGACAACTCATCAGCTTTCGCCGAATTACACAGCCAGAAAAAGGGTGATGACACATTACCTTTTTGTGGTGATGATGCCTGTTCATCATCCTTTAAAGGTGATGAAAAAGGGTGATGGCCAATGTCGTCGCCCTTTTAAGGCGATGGCCCAGGTCGTCACCCTTTTAGCGTGATAGTCATCACCCTTTTAGGGCGATGACATGAACATTTGAATTTTTTGCTGATCACTCTTTTAGGTTGATAGCCACTGAGAAAGAGATAGATTTTCTCACTAACTTTGAGAACAAGACCAGCAATTTCTATGGATTGCCTAAAATCCATAAATCACAAATAATTATTAACGCCATCAAGGAACAGAATTCAACATATGTCCGAGTCACAGCTCCAACCGACTTGAAATTCCGACCAATTGTAGCTGGACCAGAATGCCCAACACAACGCCTCAGTTATTTTATGGATATTCTTCTCAAACCTTTAACAAGCAACGTCAAGAGCTATGTGCGGGACGACATAGATTTTCTTCAGAAGTTACCAAATCATATTGACACCGATTCAACATTAGCAACTTTCGACGTTTCTAGTCTGTATACAAACATATCGCATGAATTAGGAAGAGAAGCCCTTGAATTTTGGATAGAGAAACACGCAAGTAGCATGGACAAGCGTTTCTCAAAGGATTTCATTTTGAAGAGTACGGAAGTAATTTTGAAGAATAATAACTTCAATTTCAACGGGAAAATATTCAACCAAATCAAGGGAACAGCGATGGGTACAAAGTTTGCACCAACATATGCCACTCTTGTCATGGCATATTTAGAAGAGAAGTTATACAGCAAAATCAACAAAATTTATGGATCCTCTTTCAAAAACTACTTTATAGCCAACTGGCTTCGGTTCTTGGATGACTGTTTTATTGTTTTACCACGAAAAAACGGAAACGCCGAACAATTAAAAGAGTTACTTAACTCATTAAATGGACATATCTCTTTCACCTGTCATACGAGACGGGGAATACCGTACAATTTAGCAAGGCGAATATGTACCATAGTGGATGACAGTGAGTTAAAAGATCGTAGACTGAAGGAACTCATACCAACAATGATAAAACAAGGATACCCGAAAAACTTGATACTATCGGGCATAGAGAGGGCAAAAGCTATTCCACAGGAGCAACTTCGAACTGTGAAAGAAGGCCGTACCGACACAAAATCTTTTCCATTGGTTACGACGCATAATCCGAATAACCCGAACGCATTTAATATCATTAAAGAGACATTGCCCACGCTCAACGGCAGTCAACGAATCAAAGACTGTATGAAAGATGTTAAAATTATCAATAGTAAAAGACAAGGACCGAACCTTAAAAAATTATTAACGAGGGCGCGTTTTACTTTAGAAGAAGAGGAAGTTCATGGAGTAAAGAAATGCGGATCAAACAAATGCGGGACTTGTGCTTATATACTAGAAGGCAGGCAATTTAAATTCAAGGGAGCAAATAAGGTCTTTGAGGTGCAATATAATATGACTTGCAAAGTAACCAATGTGATATATGTCATAACATGCGTTGGTTGTGGTGAAAATTATGTGGGACAAACTGGAGATATTCTGAGAAATCGAGTGACTGTACATAAACAACAGATACGAGACCCTGAAACTCGACAGATTGGTCTAAGTAGACATATTGACGAATGTGGAGCTGGGAAATTTACCATATTTCCATTTTACAAAGTATTGAAAAATGACAAAGACTTCAGAATACAGAAGGAAGCATTATTTCGAAAGAAATATAATTGCGTCTTAAATGAATTACCAAATTGATATATTTATTGTGTAGTTCACGTCTAGTCAAACTGTTATTGCAAAATGTGTATTATGACGTTAAACGTAAAAGAGCGGACAGTCAAAATTATGACGTCACGCTTTAATTCAAACATAGCATGACGCTACGCGTCATGGCTCAACGTTGGAAAAATATTCTATTCGATATGACGTCAGTGTATGACGTAGCGCTGTAAATTTGGAATATATCGTATGAACGTTAAATTCAAAGTCATTAAACGTCTGATGAGCCACCGATGATGTGGTGAAACCGGTAACGACGAATTCCAGCTGTCAGTGTCATTTTATTTTATTTTCTTTTCTATATATTATCCTGGGCAGGTATTCAACTGTTATTTATCTATATATATATATATATGTTATCGAACCCCAAATGGAAGTAAAAAAATTACTCACCTTGACATGGAAATGCTAGCAGATGGTGCTGTATCTTCACAACGAATATAGGAACTTGTCACTTGGATCTTTCATAAAAAAATCCTGTGCTTTGACGTTTCTGATTATGATAATCTTAAAATTCAGATGCCTATCAAAACATTTCTTTTCAAATGAGCATGAATTAGTGCTTATATGAAGATCACTTCCTCCGCCGATATGCCTTTCACTGTATTATTACCACAGTCGCTCACTTGTTATAATCCGTTATCAACAGTCACAGCCGGTAGCTGGTTTGGACATGTGAAGAACTGGCTAAAACATCGAGACGACGGCAATGTGTTATTCATTACGTTTGAAGAGTTGAAAAGAGATCCACCAAAGTGTATAAGGAAGATGGCAAATTTCCTAGGAAAAGACATCGATGTAGAACGGGCGAATGGAATCGCCGATCTGTGCGATTTCAAGAAAATGAAAGCACAGGCGGAACTGAACGCGAAAGAGCATGGTGGAAAGTTTAATTTTACAGCTTTAACACGCAAAGGTAAGATATGGCTATATTGAGGTTCCGAATTGAAAAAAAATAATCAACAATATAACTTGATGAAAACTTTTTTTTTTTTACATCAAAATAAAGTTGTTTAATCCACGATTGTTTACGTATAAGCGTCACAAAATGGTTACAAAAAGTATTTATCTTGACCATCTGTAAACCTTTTAGTAAATAATATTAAAAAGTGATAATTTTGCTCCGACTTTCCAGTTACTCAAAAGTGAAACCAGGGAGTAAAATAGAATAGAATTTATTTACGGATTACAAGCACCCAATAAGGCATGAGAATCACAGATTAACAGTTAATGATTGCAATTGATTTGACAATAATTAATCACAGATTGACCTGGTTAATTATTGCATTTGATTTCTCAATGAATGAATAAACGAATCCATATAAACAAAAAACAAAAACTTCGAAGATATCAAAGACGACACGACCTGTATTTCGCCGAGAAATAAAACACCTCACGGAAGGACACTGGATGACACCGGTAATAGCGGTCTAAAATAGCATAAAAATAGATTAATTCAGTTACAGGTTAAATCTCGCTGCAGATCTGATCTGAAAGGCAAGTTCAATGAAGCCAGCATAATGTATCATATTATTGTCATATTGTTTCTGGATTACAGAATTTGCCGGTCATAAAACGATTCTCAAATCGATTATGATACACCCAAGCGTTGGTTTCGCTTTTCTTCTCCATTAAACATTAAACGAACACGAACTCTGTGAATGATCGTACATATATCGATGTTGGTTTATTGACTTCCAGTGCCCGGTACCCAGATTTTGAGAATGCATTTCTTTTAAAGCTCCTCTTTGAACATATATGTAGCCTGCACATATAATATACATGTACATGAATGTAAAAATAAAACAAAAAACAAGAACATATTTTATGGATTTGAGGAAAACAAAATCGAGGCAGTGCAAATAATTCGAATAATAACCTTATCGGGCAAAACAAAAAACAAGGCAAAATCGAGGCAGTGCAAATAATTCGAATAATAACCTTATCGGGCAGGCTTGAACATACGGAACCATTATTTAATAATCTGAAACTTTTGACCCTTTTACAAATTCATGATTACCTATTATTGCAACTCGTCCACAAATTCATTCACCATGTTGCATCACTTCCTATTAGTATTCAACCCCTCTTTACGAGCATATCTAGTGTCCATCAGTATGCCACCAGATATTCCAGAATTAATTTATACCGGCCATTCTACTCTTCAGATCTCGGCTTCTATAGTGCTGAGGTCAAAGGTCCGAGGCTGTGGAACAAATTACCATCCAATCTGAAAAAAATAACTTCTATTTCTCTCTTTAAATCACAATTGAAAACCTATTTGTTGCGAGGTTAGTAATCGATCTTGTCTTAATCTTCTCGACATTTCTTTGTCCACCTTTTATATTGACCGATCGTGGAGTGTAGTGTAGTAATATTCACCGGTTTATATACTGAGTCATCTCTCGTGAATCTTTTGTAACAATAGCAGAATTCCTATAAATGTTCCAAGCGAGGGTTTATTAAAAAATATATATTATTTGGGATAGAACAAGAACAACATTACAATGTATATGTGCCTGTTGCTTTTATATGAATTGGTGAATAAATGAAATGAAATGAAATAGATTCAGTCAGGATGTTAATGGTCAAGAAGGAAAATGTCATTTTTATTGGACTGGACCATGCCTGTGAGTAGTATACAAAGCGTGAATTGAACCTCATTGACCTCAGAAATTTGCATATGACCTCTGTGACGTCACAGCGACAGCCAATCAGAAGCGAGTATTCGCGTGACGTCACAGGGGTCACTGAGTGCAAGTGTGGGAGGTGGTGGGTTCAAAATGGCGGCCTGTGGGTGGTGGTGGTGGGTTCAAAATGGTGGCCTGTGGGTGGTGGTGATGGGTTCAAAATGGCGGCCTGTGGGTGGTGGTGGTGGGTTCAAAATGGCGGCCTGTGGGTGGTGGTGGTGGGTTCAAAATGGCGGCCTGTGGGTGGTGGTGGTGGTGGGTTCAAAATGGCGGCCTGTGGGTGGTGGTGGTGGGTTCAAAATGGCGGCCTGTGGGTGGTGGTGGTGGGACCAAAATGGCGGCTGTGGGAGGTGGTGGGTTCAAAATGGCGGCTGTGGGTGGTGGTGGTGGGTTCAAAATGGCGGATTGTAGAAAAACGTATAAAAGGAGGCGATTTTTAGGGGTGGGTGTATTCATTGCACTACCTGCCTGACTTACCTGACCAGCCTGCCTGCCTGACTGCCTGCCTGCCTGCCTGCCTCACCTCTAGCCTGCCTGTCCAGCCTGACTGCCTGCCTGCCTGCCTCACCTCTAGCCAGCCTGCTTGCCTGCTTGTATGAGCTGTGGAGAACCTTTTACTTTTTTTCATTTTACCAGTGCAAATTCACCAGACTATTACACCGTAGCAGTTACTCACCAGCCTGAGCCCACAGTCATGCAGTCATCCCAGCAAGTGAAGCTTCGAAAGTACCGTGTTCGCCTCATTGATGAAATGCAGCATGTGGCTGAACTATGTGATTTGCTTATGGAGGAAAACATACTCCTGAAACAGCGTGTCGAAGATATCATGGCTGAGAAAACCACTTCAGCACAAAACAGAGCCCTCATCGACGGTCTACTGCGCTCTACCCCCTATGCATTTCTAGCCTTCGTGGAGGGGTTGAAGAAGACGGGAAATGAAGAACTAGCAGATCTACTTGAAACCCACGTTATACAAGATGATGATATCTTAGCCATGGACACCACCGAAGAGCGTACAGCTAGCAAACGTACGCACCCAGCGTCTGGTGTACCTGCCAAACGCGCTGCACGACCCAAACGGCCCCGACTAACACCTTTAGAAATACCTGAGCCAGTGCTTCAGCCAGTACCCCAGCAAGTGCCTGAGCCCGTGAAAGAAGAAGAGGTGCAACTTCCTATGTCTGTGCAGGAGATCAATAACATTATCCAGCAGGCCTACCAGCAGCCCACACGAACATTTGGGAGCTCTCAGCCTATTTAACTGTGAGTGTCAAAGACGAAGAAGTGCATTTTAACGCACCGGCCTTTAACGACAGACCAGCTAGGCATATTGCCTTGACCTTCGACACCTGGCTAAAACTACAGACCCTTGATTACGCCATCGATGCGGTCATTCGCGACCAGGGGAGTGACGAAGCGAAATCTTATGTGGGTGACGACATCTTTGTCAGCTGTGCCTATTTCAACGACCAGCTCCTGGTGCATATCCGCAAATGGAAAATGAGGTTAGATACGCAAGAGCGTGTTCCTTGTCCTCAGGGTGTCACCTTGAAAATAACGGCGTGGCGGAAGTTGCAGAGTCTCACAGCTACAATTCATGAAGCCCTGTCTGACCAGGTGACTCAGTATATTTGTAAGAAGTACATCGACACATTCCTGGATCATGTCAGACCTCGCATTCGACACTTGCGTATCGAAGCATGTGCAGGCTGTGGGAACAACAGTCCGATAAACATGCATACGTGTGTGGAGGATAGTGTACCCTCATACGCGCTCATCACTGAGGCACTACAGGGCGTGACCGAGGAGCAAATTGCCCTGGCAATGGAAGCTGCCTGCGCTCCCAGAATTCCACGTGAACAGATTGCTACCTACGTCTACGTGCACCAGGGGCGGAAAGACGATGATGAGTTCAAACAAGTCTTGTTGCATAACTATTGAACAAGTGTGGTGTTGAAAAACATTTACCGTATTCCTACACGTTCATTGAAGCGCCTTCATAGCGTATAATTGTATTAAAAATTCAATACTCAGAGTTTTTACTGTTAATTGTATTAAAATTCAATACTCAGAGTTGAAGACGTTCATTTTATTGTCTTGTTGTATAAATATTGAACATTTTCAAGTCTTATTGCATTGGAACATTCAGACATTATCATCTGCCAGTCTTGCTCAAGCTGAAAATACGGCTTCTCTCCTGACGTATTCCTACACTATGTTCATTTTATGTTCATTCTATGTGCATTGAAGCGCCTTCATAGCGTATAATTGTATTAAAAATTCAATACCCAGAGTCTGGTGAACACGTTCATTCTATTTGTGTTAATAAAAAATAGTAGAAAATTCAAAAAATGGCTGTTAGTGTTCATTCTTTTGCAAAAGATAATTGTATTAAAAAAATTCAACATTAAGAGTCTATTGTGGTGAAGACCTTAGGTTTTTTCATAAGGGTGATGGGAGCTGGTGTTTTTTTTGTGCTTTGAGTTTAGAAGTTTCCTCTTGCGAAAACATGGGTTGGCCCTGAAAAGGGCCTTTGGAAAAGTGTTACGACACTTGTTTTAGGCGCGGTAGATTCTCTTTACCCCGGCCACCTGCTTCCTACAGACGGGACACTTGATCTTTAAATGCTGTTCGTCCGTTTCAGCGCAGTGGCACGTGTCCCCTATACATGTTAGCGTCACCCAGCATTCTTCACATAGGCATAAATGCCCGCACGGAAATAGGGCGTACAGGCTTTCGTCGTCTGTACACACGCTGCAGCTTGATTTACTTTCTTCCTTATCTAGGTCTTGTTGTTGTTTTAAATTCACAGCGTCCATTTGATCCATGTCTTGTCTCATGTGATTAATCTGCTCGTTGAGGCGGGTTACCTCGGCCCAAGAGCATGGTGGTGGTGTTGTTGTTGTTGTTGTTGTTGTAGGTGGCGTTCGTGTTTCGGTAGCCGGCGTTGTTATAATTGGTGTTTGGGTAGCCGTTGTATTTGCTGGAGGTCTGTTTAACCACTCTAGGTCGGGGAGTTCTTCATCAGTTACATCCTCATCTTCTTCCATTGCCACCCTCCTGATCTCTTCGTCTTGTTCTTCACTTCGCCGTCTCATCAACCTCGCATCTTCTTCCATTGCCTCCCTCCTGAGCTCTTCGAGTTGTTCTTCACTTCGCCGTATCATCGTTTCGTCGGCAATAACCCGCTCAAAGCTTGTAATTATTGTCACTCCATCGTTATGTTCTTCACTCGTAATCACCTCTCTGTGTTCTCTAGGATCGTTGAATAGCCTTCGTCTTGTACCCATGATTGTAGTTGTGAATAAATGGCAACATACTACGCGTTATTTATAGTCTAGGCGTTCTGTGGGTGGTGGTGGGACCAAAATGGCGGCTGTGGGTGGTGGTGGTGGGTTCAAAATGGCGGCCTGTGGGTGGTGGTGGTGGGTTCAAAATGGCGGCCTGTGGGTGGTGGTGGTGGGTTCAAAATGGCGGCCTGTGGGAGTGGGTCCAAGATGGCGGTACCTGCTAAAAATGTTTTGTGTTTTATTTTCCCAACTTTAAAACCGGTCTCATTTTTTGCAATAAATGTGAGTTCACTGCAGCATGTTTATCGAAAAGAAAACTGGGAAATTTTATCGTATCACACCGGCTACGGTAACACACCCCATTTGACACCCATAGCTGTACTCACATTTTGCCTGCACACTGTATAGTGCTGTGTTATCGTAACCCGTGTGATAAAATTTCCTAGTTTTCTTTCGATAAACTGGCTACAATTTTCAGCGTGACATTATAAGGCTGTGAGGAACATACTTCACGTATTTTTACCCAGGAAAACCGATATATGTCCAGTGTACCGGGTTTTCCACACTACCTAACCATAACGTTACGGGTGTAAAAATCGATAAAATCATTAAAATAGTGGCTTAGTCTACCGCTACCCTTCTAAATTTTTAAATGCTACACGATCAGTTGCCCCAGTTCAACTTGAAATAAATTTTATACGTGCACTCGCATTTATTGCAAAATCACACCGGTTTAAAATTGGAAAAGAAACACAAAAATATTTCTCCAGCGTAAGTGAGCACAAAAATATCATGGAGCCATTTCGCTCACGTCCGCGCGTTACACTATAAATAGCGCGCAGTATTTACTGATTCATTCACAATTATGCCAGTCTGTATTAGACGTGGAGAAGCTTTTCATTTTACCAGTGCAAATTCACCAGCCTATTACACCGTATTTGACCAGCCTGAGTCCACAGTCATGGAATCATCCCTGGCTGAAACCATGGATATTGACAACCTGTTACCAGACTTCATGATAAATGATGATGAACTACAACTGCTCGGGAACATCGATATGGTACATGATGAGCCATGGCTGGATGCTATTATAGAAGACTTATTTAAAGATGAACACCAACCACAGGGCGCCCATAATGAAGACCCCCCAGGAGCGACACCGGATCTTAGTGACCCCCCCAGGAGCGACACCGGATCTTAGTGACCCCCAGGAGCGACACCGGATCTTAGTCACCACCCAGGAGCGACACCGGATCTTACGGCACTCGAATACCAACGTTTTGACGAAATGGACCGAGTGCTAGAAGATATCTTGAAACAACAACAGCAACATGAAGAACAAAGCCGCCAAGCTGAAGAAGAAGAAGAAGAAGGAGAAGAAGGAGAAGAAGAAGAAGAAGAAGGAGAAGGAAAAGAGGAGAAGAGGAAAGACTCAAGAAAACACAGAAAAAGACAGTACCCGAAAAAGAAAGACTCAAGAAAAAACAGAAAAGACTCAAGAAAAAACAGAAAAGACTCAAGAAAAAACAGAATAAGAAAGAACAGAAGAAAAATAAGCGAAAAAGAAAACGAACAAATTGAAGACGTCATGCACTACGCTACCGTAATAGAAAGAAGACTGGCATCCAACACAGAATGCCAAGCAGCACCCTATTTACGCTGCGTGGAATGCTGTAATCACTTCGCCAAATACGCCATTTTCCCCTGTGGGCATCAAGCCTTGTGTATAGCCTGTATACACCGACATGCCCGATTACCAGAGCTTCCGGACGATTACAACCCCCTAGTGTGTAAACTCATAGCCTTGATATGCCCGGTGTGTACTGTGAGAAGACAATCCGACCTGTCCCCAACGATGTAATCGCTTACATCTTCCAACGGCCCTTTTTAGGGCCAACCCATCTTTCCGAAAGAGGAAACTTGTAAACTCAAATGCACAAAATAAAAAAAATAACACCAACTCCTGCACATGCACACATACCTAGGTAACAATAGGTAAATAACACATCAATTTCCAGGTTAAAAGTCCATTCCTATCTTTATAATATTACCCCAATGCATTCTGGGTGACGTCAGAATCCCTTCATTTTACACCAAATTCACCTAGTCTAAATTTGCCATGTTAAAATGATTGCGGCTATTTATAACATGAGAGTCGATGCTCATTGGTGGCCTACAAGGTGTCTACACCCAGGTCCGCGCGACCAACCTTCCTGGGTTAACTCACAATCCGCCGATTTTGCACCAAATTTGTCAATTCCTACGTTAAATGATTGCATGTATTCATATAACATTGGGATTGGCCCTGAAAAGGGTCGTATGTACATCACTGGCGCCATTCCTGGGTGTCGTCAGAATCCCTTCATTTTACACGAAATTCGCCTAGTGCAAATTCCCATGTTAAATGATTGCGGCTATTTATAAACATGAGAATGGATGCTCATTGGTGGTCTACAAGGTGTCTACACCCAGGTCCGCGCGACCACCCTTCCTGGGTTAATTTACAATCCGCCTATTTTGCACCAAATTTGTCAATTCCTACGTTAAATGATTGCATGTATTCAGATAACATTGGGGTTGGCCCTGAAAAGGATCTCACCACTGGCGCCAGTGATGCATTCTGGGTGTCGTCAGAATCCCCTTCATTTTACACGAAAATTCACCTAGTGCAAATTCCCATGTTAAATGATTGCGGCTATTTATAAACATGAGAATGGATGGAAGAAATAACGAATAAATCTGGTCAACCGGATAATATATTGTAACACCAACGTTGCGACATTCACCAAAATGTCTTCAACAGGGAATGAACCGATCTGACAACAATTTCTAAATATATAGGCTATCCAGCTCATAACAACAGTTCAGAGAGTTCAGTTTGTGTGAGTCATGACTCACACAAACTGAACTCTCTGAACTGTTGTTATGCTGTTGTTACGGATGACTCAAAATATCCATTCCTATGAGAATGGATGCTCATTGGTGGTCTACAAGGTGTCTACACCCAGGTCCGCGCGACCACCCTTCCTGGGTTAATTTACAATCCGCTCATTTGGCACCAAATTTTTGCATGGGTTAGCCCTAAAACACTGAGAAAAAAAACCTGTGTTTGGAAGTAAGGGGTTGGCCCTGAAAAGGGCCGTTGATGGGGCAGGGATTGTTTTTTTGGTGTTGGAGTTTGGTAATACTATAGAATAAAGAGGACATAATGTAGGACCTGTGATTTGAATTTGTGCCAAGTTAGAAGTTCTCTTTCGACAACAATTGGTTGGCCCTGAAAAGGGCCGTTGAAGTCAATTTGTTGACCCTGTTTTCTTCAGGGGGAGTTTTCCTGTCTACTCCATCTCACTGACGTAGAAATATCTGTACGGCTCCATGGTGTATCTGTGTTGTTGGCCGTCTTCAATGTCCGCAGATATGGGTAGGTCTTGCAGGAAGCGGGCGGGTGGTATTATGGCTCCTAGTTCCACATATTCTGGCTCCACTTGGGGCTGTTGTTGTTGTTGTTGTTGGTGGTGTTGTCGTGGTGGTGGTGGAGGGGGAGGGTGCATCTCCTCCATGGCATTTCTGAGGTGGACCAGCCAGGCCTCGTCCCCCACTGTTCTTGCCGTCCTTATCAGTGTCCTGAGATTCTGTGCTCCCGCCGGATTCACGTTGTTGTTGTCGTCTTCCACGTACCGGCACCAGCCTTGAATTTCTTGGAGCCAAAAATCTTTTATGGCTTTGACCATGGCTCGTCTTTGCCTCCGGGCGATCTCCTGTTGGGTTTGGACCATTCGGCCCGAAGCCTTGCTTGTCGACATCTTTGCCACGCGGTTCATCTTCTTCTTCAATATAGCTGTACGTCTTTGCAGTGTGGTAAAAGGTTTTGGAATGCCGCTCACCACGCTCCCGCTGGCTTTATACTGACATACAGGTCATTTTCATTGGCTGTTTCAACCTCGGTGATACTGGCTTCATTGGTTCTTTTTAGGGCTAGCGGATTGGCTCTTTTTATAGCCATTTCATTGGCTCTTTTTATAGACATCTCATTGGCCAATAGTGGGGGCTCCCACCCTTCCTGGGTTACGCCAGAATCCCGTCATTTTGCACGAAATTCGTGTAGTGGAAAATTTCCATGTTAAATGATTGCGTGTATTAATAACATGAGAGTCGATGTACACATGGCTGATGGGTGCCTACGCCCACGTGCGACCACCCTTCCTGGGTTAACTCACAATCCGCTGATTTTGCACCAAATTCACAATTCCTAGGTTAAATGATTGCGTGTATTGATATAACATTGGGGGTTGGCCCTGAAAAGGGCCAACACCACTGGCACCATTCCTGGGTGACGTCACAATCTCTTCATTTTAAACGAAAATTCGCACTAGCAAATTCCCATGTTAAATGATTGCGGCTATTTATAAACATGAGAATGAATGCTCATTGGTGATTGGTGTCTACACCCAGGTCCGCGCGACCACCCTTCCTGGGTTAACTTACAATCCGCCGATTTTGCACCAAATTCACAATTCCTACGTTAAATCATTGCGTGTATTGAGATAACATTGGGGGTTGGCCCTGAAAAGGGTCTCACCACTGGCGCCATTCCTGGGTGTCGTCAGAATCCCTTCATTTTACACGAAATTCACCTAGTGCAAATTCCCATGTTAAATGATTGCGGCTATTTATAAACATGAGAATGAATGCTCATTGGTCTACAAGGTGTCTACACCCAGGTCCGCGCGACCACCCTTCCTGGGTTAACTCTCAATCCACATATTTTGCACGAAAATTCGTCTATGGCCAATTCCCAGGTTAAATGATTGCAGATAACATTACAGCCCGAATCATCACGGACTTTCACGAAGGATGAGGGTGGAATAAAAACTATAACGGTTACGGGTACGGATAGAGAGAGGTGCGAAAAAAAGCCTATAACGTGTACGGCTACGGACTAGGGGTTTTTACTCACGAGTCATTACGGACTTTCACGAAGGGTGAGGGTGGAATAAAAACTAGAACGGTTACGGGTACGGATAGAGAGAGGTGCGCACCTATAACGTGTACGGCTACGGACTAGGGTTTTTTTACTCACGAGTCATCACGGACTTTCACGAAGGGCAAGAATCGATAAATACACATTTGCCTCGTCGGTGTTTTGTCATTCACCACTATGGCAGCGCACGGAGCGGAGCTTGCCTTCTTCCAACTCACGCCTGACGTCATCCTCATCGTTTATAACCATGAACTGCAGCTCATCGAAGAACATCCCCGAGAGGTGAAGCTATGTTTAAGCCCAGCAGGATGGACTCTATTGACACGGTTGTTACAGGGAAAAGAGCCCGAAGTCGATTTCATGCACGTGGGAGTCGGTGTCTACCTACGAAGTGGTAGAGATGATTCTTTTTTCCCCGGTTAGAACAGTGTGGTGGTGCCTCTATCCTACTCCGTCCGGCATTATGGCAGGCGCTGAAAGCTATTATCACCGACGTCCACGACGTACTCCACCCCCAGGCGCGCTCTGTAGCTACCCGCACTCTTACACCGGACTGCACCCTATTGTTGTATCCCCAACGCGTGGAGCTCATCGATGACGACAGTAGGTGTTGGTGTACGTCTGAACCAGCGCGTGTCTCTTTATCCCCGGAAGGCTGGACTACCTTGAAACGGGTGTTATGGGTAAACTCGACGGTGATAGCATTCACCTGTGTGACGACGTCTACATTTTCCGCGGTCCCTATTTTGCTCGACTCCTCTGTCTCAAGCGAGGTGGTTTTACTCTGGACCCCGATCTATGGACGGCTTTGCAACAAGTAGTCCCCATGGTCGATGAAGTACTCTCTCTACAGGACCCCCTCACAGAATAGTACGACTCATGTCTGTACCCACCTGACACTATAAATACCAGGGGTGAGACAGAGTGTGTGTCATTCACCGTTCGACATTTGGAGCAAGCATGTCACCCGACCTACGAGCCATCCTGCCCCTTACACCCCAGGTGGGGTTACACGTCTATGAAGATAAAGTCACCCTGGTGGAAGACCGTGGAGATATTTGCTGGGCGCCCGCTGAGACCGTATCGAATACGGTGACGCTACCTCGTGACGGCTGGACCAAATTTAAACGGGTGTTGAGCGGTGAGCTCGACGGACACCTCATCCACATAGACAATGCCATCTACGTATACCGTACCACCTTCTTCCTACGCCTGGGCCGCTACCAAGACCCTACGCGAGGCTTCACCCTAGTCCGCGATCTGTGCACAGCCTTGGAGAAAATGATGCCTATTGTGGACCAGCTGTTTACACCGGACGAGCGATCATCAGACCAGTTGGCGTGGGCTCGTGCTATGGAGGACGCGCTGGCTGAACCCCATGAACAACTACTACTATATCTATAGGGTGCACAGAGGCTAGAATGTCAGTGTCGCCTGATGAAGCGAACGCACCACACCCGGACGGGGACCCAGGGGCACCCCGATGAGGGGTAGGAAGACAGTGATGAGGGGGTCCCGAAAGGGGAAAAAGGGGTCAGCATCTACAGTGAACAAGGTGTTAACCGATTTGTATTACAACCCTACCAGTCCAGCCGCGTATAGCGCTGTGGGAGCGCTCGCTCGAGCTGCCCATTCCCAAGGCATCAGTCGAACTGAAGTTCGAGACTGGTTAAAAACCCAAGACACTTATAGTTTACATCGAGCAGCCCGACGACATTTTCGCCGTAACCGAGTCATCGTAGGAGGCATAGACGCACAATGGCAGGCTGATTTAGTGGATATGAGTCGATTTGCACCCCACAATGATGGACATCGGTACATGTTGACCTGTATCGATATTTTATCCAAGTATGCATGGGTACTACCCATTCGCACCAAAACAGGAGAGAATCTGGTACGGGCGTTCCAGCAGATTTTCAAGACGGGGCGCAAACCCCTCTATTTGCAAACGGATGAAGGCACAGAATTTCTCAACCGACCCTTTCAAGCCTTTCTTAAGAAACAGAAGGTATTTTTCTTCCATACGTACAACGAGACCAAAGCCTCTGTGGTGGAACGATTCAATCGGACCTTCAAAGGACAAATGTACAAGTATTTTACCGCCCAAAACACCCGACGGTACATCGATGTACTACCTCAACTGGTTCAAGGGTACAATCGAGCCTATCATCGCAGTATCCAGCGAGCTCCCCTCGATGTGACAACGCAACGAACATCAAGTGCGTGGTACGCTGTACTCACCCAGTCCACCACCACTCACGTCACCCCGTTACAAACGCGGAGATGTGATACGGATCAGTAAAGTGAAAGGACAATTTGAGAAGAGTTACTTGCCCAACTGGAGTGACGAGCACTTTGTCATCGTTCGCCATAAACCTCGACAGCCACACGTCTATCAACTGGAAGATCTACAAGGAGAAACACTGCAAGGCACGTTTTACGAGGCAGAATTACAACCCGTCGTGAAAACACCGAAAGACTACTACACGGTGGAAAAGATTTTGAAAACGGAACGTCGACGTGGCATCCCCTATCATTTCGTCAAATGGCAAGGTTGGCCCCGTTCGTTTAATTCCTGGGTGTCAGGCCGTGACATGAAACGCCTATAAATTCTAACCCCTATCACCTCCATCCTTCAGTGTAGGGTTGTACCATGGATAGTGCACATCTACCCTTACTGTTACGGACTCGAAAAGCACAAGTCGGTACTGTAGTGTGTCTAGTAGTGCTTCTGGGTACCTTATTTGGAGGCGTGTTCTACGATTTGGCGTACGTGATATCCTGTTTCAACACCCTTCGTCCAACAATTCCACCTCAATCATCCACTTCCACCACTTCCACCACCACTACGACTCCTACGCCATCTTCTACCACCACTACGACTCCTACGCCATCTTCTACCACCACCACTACGACGCGGCCCACGACGTCACCTGACCGCCACGTATCAACCCAGAGACACCCGACGCCCCGTACTACTACTACGACTCGACCTGATCACCAGCCTCCGTCTACCCTGAGACACCCCTCACCCAGTACACCGCCGGTAAAAACATTTAGAGTGGACTCCGGTGAATCACGTTTACCACGGCAACGGTACCCGTTCGACTACGATCCCCGGTGGGATCCACGACAACGGTGGTGGGCCTCTGAACGCCGAGCGCAAATCACCAAATAAAAAAAAAAAATTAGAAAAATAAAAAACGACGCTATGGATCCTCGGTGGCAGCATCCTTTCACGTGTCTCATCGCTGGACCGACAGGGTCGGGAAAAACACACTTCGTTCAACGCCTCATCCAACACGGGTGAGCCCTCATTTCACCTCCCGTAGCTCGCATCCTGTGGTGTTATGGAGCTTGACAACCCGCGTACGAGGAACTGGCACGTCTCCCGGGACTCACCTTAGTGGAAGGCTTACCCCCTGACGACGACATCCCTGAAGACACGTTGGTCGTGGTGGACGATCTCATGACGGAAACGGACAGTCGAATCACCCGTCTCTTTACCAAAGGAAGCCATCATCGTCGGTTGAGCATCATCTACATCGTGCAGAATCTCTTCAGTAAGAACAAAGAGCACAGGAACATTAGTTTGAATGCTCAGTATGTGGTGTTATTCAAAAACCCCAGAGACGCTTCCCAAATTATGCACCTGGCCCAACAGATGTACCCTAAAAACACGGCCTTTGTACGAGAAGCCTTTGAAGATGCTACCCAACGAGCTCACGGGTATCTACTCATCGACTTGAAACAAGACACCCCCTCCACCCTTCGATTGCGCACCCACATTTTTCCCGGAGAGGTGCAGACGGTGTACACACCCAAATAAAAGAAGAAGACAACCCACTCTAGCCGTCACAATCATGTCTGCACGGATACGCAAGCACGCGCCGGCCCTCCGCGTATTACGTAGCGCGCCACTGGAGGTGGGCCGGGCCCTGGTGCGCGGCGCGGATCCCGACTTGGTACGGTGTTTGTGTGAAGTGGCGCATAATGTGTTAAAAGGCAATGTTCCGCTCAGTCCTCTGCAGAAAGGGAAATTGCAACGGCACAAGGCGGGTCTCCGAACGTTGGTGAAGAAGACGGGTAGTGTCAAGAAAAAGAAACAGGTGTTACAGCGAGGTGGATTTCTCGGCGCACTCCTCGCACCCTTAGCCGCTACTGTACTGGGACCGTTACTAGGCACCATCTTGGGACGCTAACGTCATGGAACATACGAAAAAAATGATGCTGGTCGAACCTCGACTGTTACAGAGTTTGCAATCACCCTATCCCGTGCCTGCCACAGTGCAACAACTCCAGTCTCTGGATGAAGAGATGAATAGTATACTCCAACGTCGACTACCCGATCACGAGAAAATTCAACTCTACCAGCATACGCTGAACCGGTACCAGACGTTTATGGATCAATATAGAGGGGGTAGTAGTACACCACCCCCACAACTACCAACAACGCCCACACTCACACCGCCGCCACCCTCACCTGAGCTGGAAGAGGAAGTGTTGGCCAGTGTGCCTAAAGCCTTCAAGACCAAGGCGCGTTTATTGTTGGACCGGGTGAAACAGAATTCCGATATGGGTTGGAACGCTGAAGGAAAACTGCTGATTCGAAACCAAGTGGTGCCGGGGTCTCATATGACCGATTTGATCAACGATATGGTACGTTCTCACAAACACTCTAATCCACCGGGCTGGGAAGCCTTTGCTCAGGGATTAAAAGACACACACACCCCTCAAGAATTGGTAGGGAATCCTAACCGTTGGGCCTTTATGCAGCAATTGACCCGACACCAACCACCACCACCACCACCACCCTCCTCTTCTTGGGCCCCCATGTCACCGCCCAAAACACCACAACGACGACGGGGACGTACCAGATCTAAGTCACCGCGACGATCACAACGCCGAGGTAAGGCGCCCAAGGCCTGGGAACCCTACTAAGGGGCACCCCTATAAAAACCCGGTGCAGAAGGCAGAAGAACTCAGTCGTCATGTTTTACCTGACGTTGCCCAGTAATAGTTCACTCGATGTGTTTCCTGACAACACCTTGGCCAAGTATGTGACTCAATTACCACAACCGTTACATTTACCTGGTCGGTGGGAATGTGGACTGGTAGATATTCAGTACCCTTACTCATGATACAACGTACGAGCCCAAGAAGTATGGTACGACGTCACCTACGAAGGCAAAGTAACCAAACTGATTCTCCCCGAAGGCCAATACGATACACCCCAGAAGTTCATAGAGGGTCTGCTGTCCTTGTTGGAGTACAAGGCTCTACGGGAGGCCACGAATAGTTCAAAACCCCTGATAGCCTATCCCTTCAAGAATCACGTGATCTGGGCTGTCAACCCACACAACGACAAGGCCTGTATCCTGCTGAGCCCTAACGTGGCTGTGAAACTCAGTCCTACACTACAGCAAATGTTAGGTCTGCCTTACAGCGTGTACACGGGACCCACCACCGACAACGGTGACGTTGTGATGGATATGAAAGTAGGCATGTACGGACTCTACGTCTACTCGGACGCAGTGGACAGCCATATTGTGGGCGATGTGAACACACCTCTGTTACGGGTGGTCCCCATTAGCAAGACGTATGGCAATCAAGTCAACCAGAGTTTCAACCATATACTCTACCTGCCCGTACGACATACGGATATCAACACGATCATGGTGGATATAAGAGATGACACGGGATACCCGGTCGCATTCGAACGAGGGAAAGTGGTGCTGAAACTTCATTTCCGACAAGCCCGTTCTCCTCACTTCGTATAATGTACGTGCCTTACCAGTGCCATACGCCCAGCTATGCCGAGGCTTGCCCATCTTTAGCAGTGCACGCATGCAACGAGGTCACGGATTGGGAAACATACTGGGCAGCATTGTGAAAACGTTCTTACCCTTGGTGACACGGGGTGTTAAAGCGGTGGGCAAACAAGCGGTACGCAGTGGATTGCGCGTGGCCGGTGATGTGATTGGAGGCACAGCACCCCGACAAGCCTTGAAACGACGGGCTAAAGAAGCAGGCAGCGTCTTGATCGCCAAAGCCCTTAAAAGACAACCACGGACACAGCGAAGAGTCATTCGACGTCCAACACACCGACGACGCACACTTCCGAGGAATAAGACCAAGAAGAAGAAGAAGAAAAAGAGTAGTAGGAGAGACATCTTCGCATAATGGCATTCATTCACTCCGAGTCGTGTCCGTCTACCAACAGTGAATTGGATTTGTGGACTATTCCACCCACCCAAACCAGTGTCGCCGAAGGACGTTGGGTAGAACATCGACCCCTGGCTAGCCTGACGGGGACGGGACCTGTGGAATTTACCATTGAAAACAAAGATATGGCCTACCTGGATTTAGCCCACACCTACTTGTACGTGAAAGCCAAAATAGTGGACGCAGCCGGGGCCGACCTAGCGGCCGATGCGGTAGTAGGCCCGGTGAATCTTTGGCTGCACTCCTTGTTTCAACAGGAGCGATAAACTCATCAGTACGTCCACCAATACGTACCCGTACCGAGCCTACATGGAGACGCTGTTGTCGTACGGCAATGATGCCAAAAAAAACACACTTGCAAGCCTCGCTGTACTACAAGGATACACCCGGATCCATGAATAGCGTGCTCGCTGCCAATAATGGATTCACCGCGCGCAAAAACCTAGCAGCCACTAGCAGGTCCATCGATATGATGGGACGACTGCACGCCGATCTGTTCCTGCAAGACCGCTACATGATGAACGGTGTATCCATCAAGATCAAGTTGATCCGTTCCATACCTGCGTTCGCCTTGATGGCCGCTGGAGAGGCCCCCAATTACAAGATCGTCCTAGAAGATGCAGCCCTGTTTGTGCGTACGGTGGATTTGCAACAGGGCGTGTTGGTGAGTCACATGGAAGCCTTATCGAAAAAACCAGCCCTGTACCCCATCCGACGCGTACAGACCAAGGTGTTCTCTGTGCCAACAGGTACGATGATGGCCAATCGTGAAAATTTATTTCTAGGGGATCTCCCTAAACGTGTTACCATAGCGTGTGTGACCAACACCGCTTTCAATGGAGCATGGGATGAGAATCCGTTCGCCTTTCAACATTTCAACCTGAACTTTTTGGCACTGCACGTGGCTGGCCATCAAATTCCAGCCCGACCATTACAACCGGATTTTGGTAACCAAAACTATGTGCGGAGCTACCTGAACCTGTTTACAGCCACAGGACAAAACAACCAGGACGAAGGAAATGCCATCACTCGACGAGACTTTTACCGCGGGTACACGTTGTTCGCCTTCGACCTCACCCCCACCTTGGAACACGATCATCAACTGGCCTTGCTGAGGAAAGGAAACCTACGGTTGGAACTGCGGTTTGCCGTCGGTCTAGCCCAGACCATTAACGTGATTTGCTACGCCGAGTTTGATAACGTCATCAGCGTGGATCAGCAAAGAAACGTGCTGTGTGACTACGCCAACTAGAGTCATGGATACAGAGCAGCTGATGGGCATACTCCAGCGAGATCCTAAGATCCCCTTTCGAGGTGTGTTTCCACGCAATGTGTTTCCCACCCACTCCACCACCCCAGCAGCCTACATCCTGAATACAGACCCGGGGTCTCGACCCGGTGAACATTGGGTAGCTGTGTACGTGGACACCCTAGGCCAAGGCGAATACTTTGATTCCTACGGACTTGCACCCTACATCCTGATTTGGTGAAATTCATGGACGTATCTACTACAATGTGGCGTTGGAATACTCAAAGATTACAAGGACCCTTGAGTAGTGTGTGCGGACAGTACTGTGTGTTTTATCTCACTCACCGGAGTAGAGGACATTCTATGCCAACCATCGTACACATGTTTGATGATTATTGTCAAGCCGAAGACCGTGATGTCCTCGTCTATGACTGGACGGCCTCTCGTTTTAATGTGCATGCTCCATTTCTCTGGTTAACTTAAATGCACTGCGCGCAGGCCACTTGTTTTTTTTATCACGTTATTGTTATGACGTTGTTGTTCTGACGTTCATTGATGTTCAATAAAATTGATGAAAAAACACAAAAAATGAGGGTTTTGACTTTTTTTTTTTTTTATTTAAGTCAACAAGAAGGTAGAATATGTACAAATAGAATAGTAGGGTTAAGGTGCAAAAAAGTTCTGTCAGGAGTAGGATTCGAACCTACGCCAGCTCTTCGCCGACCAGCACTTAATACCGGCGCCTTAAACCACTCGGCCATCCTGACTTTTACAGTTTTTTAACTGGTGTATCAACAGTTATAGTTCGACATTGTTCACAAGTCCAAGTAAGTGGTGCTCACACCATCGGCCAACACTTTCCGTTTCGGGTAAAAGAAAGTAAAGGCGTCTCGTTGCTGAATGTACGTCCGCATCTGGTGGTCCACTACCCGAAATCCTCGGTTAGTGCCACTCGCACTGGCCTGGCTTTGCAGCACGTTCAAGTACAAGGCTTTGTCGATGTTGGGATCGCGCCGGCTCACCCCTTTGCAGCTAAACTTATTTTCGTCTCCCCCGTAACAGTAATACGTCTTGGAGGAGAGCCCAATCATAGCATCCCCACTCCACTCCAGCTTGAAGAGGCCCGGCGTACGCTTATCGTACTGGTAATGATCACGTCGAGGTAGCCACTGGTCCCGCTCCGCTTCATACTGGGTACGTAACTCCGGTTTCACCAGGGACTCCCAATCCGCATTAGAGACGGCCATGTAGGCCGAGTCCGTATCCATCTCCATGAGTTGCCAGTCTGATGGATTAAAATACACACCCATGAAATCATACAGAAACTGCAGCATCCTCAGCTTGGCCACCTGGTATACCATACATCCAATCTGCAGGGGTAGGTTGTAACGGATAGTCTTTTTGGCTGAAGTGACTTCATAGGTGTCGTCATCGATGACCTCCACGGACCGAAACAGAGGAGAATTCACTTTTTTGCGGGCTTGGGCAGTAGTACAAATGTTCACGTTCACGTGCTTATCCTGGTTCGTGACCGTTTTTCCGTAATACCCATTGCCCGTCAACTTCCAAGATTCACCGATGATGGCCTGACTCGGGTCTTGATCACCTTGACGACGGGCCGACGTCACGATGTCGGCATTCTCCGCAAAACAGGCGTGAGGTACGTACTGTATCACTTGGTATATTTTGGTAATTTCCAAACCGTGGTTCATGTACCACTGCAGTAAGGGAGTGCCCAGCAAGATTTTCTCGGCCCACATACTACCAATCAACATCCGTCGAGGTTGAGGCAAACACTCGTGTTGCTCCGCATAGGCCCTCATGGTGTCCCCAATATCATCCCGACCCACCAGCGTGTTCTTAAAGATGGGAGGACACTGGGCGAAGAGGGGCTTGAGAGTGTCGGGAACATGCAAATCACATTCGACAAAGCCGTAGAGGTCCCCCGAACGAATGGCGTCGAACATCTGTGGCAGACTCAGGAGTCGCCGACGACTCAAGGGGTACTCGCGCTCTTTTAGGAAACGCCGTAAATGGGACAGGGCCTGGCACATGGTGTGAAATTCACACTCCCACATTTCAATCAGATGGTATCCTCTCTCTTTCACATAATCACCGTTCTCCACCACTTCTTCCCGTAATTCTTCTGCCGATTTTCCACGTCGTTCGTTGAATCGTCCAGCGCTGAAATGGCATTCGTGGCCGTGCCAATAGCAACCGTAAAATTGGAATACGGTCGGTGTCCTACCCACCAGGGTAAACCCATCGACGGGAAGTCGACGATCTCCTATGCGCTTCTCTGTGGGGTTGGTTTGGTGTCGTATAGTAATTCCCCGTCGATAGGCTTCCCAATCCAACCACTGATCAGCCAGATGCTTGTAGGGCGTGCGTTGCGGTGTAAAATGCCGACCTTCCGCCAACCAACGTGTATAATGGCCACTGGGCATAGGCTGGGCCAGCGACCACAGGTACAAGGCATTGGCATCGAAACCGATGATCTTAGCACAGGGTTTTCCACTGGGGAGAGTAGTGACGTCCTTCTCGTGGTAACGGTGAAAAATAAGACTCGGGCCGCCCACAATGTTCTGCTTTAGACAATCATGCATGTCTGCATCTTTTTGCTGTATCAGCGAGAAGTACGTAGGACACGCTTGAAAAAGATGGCGAAGCGCCAGACCCCGTAAACTCAAGCACTCCTTGAAGATATCGACGTGCATCTCACGACGAAAGAGTTGAACCATTTTCTCGGCCGCTTCCAGGAAAGGAACCACATCTAGGTTATTATACCATATCAGGAAATCTCGCAAGGTCTGCATATGTTGATCGTTCCATACCTGCTGTAGTTCCCGGTACGTGTCTTCGGGACATTCCACTTGCTTCAAATCATCAAAGAACGCATCCCGGGGTGGCAACTGTGTTTCCTCCAAACAGTCGAGGGTCGATATATACGTGTAAGGGAACCTCCCTTTGGTTTGTGCACAGTCATACGCCTTCACCCACTGATCATAGCTATAATTAGGAGCTAAGTAGTTCCGTACATCCAGGAAATGCAGTGGTGTGGTAGTGAGGGCCATATGATTATTGATCGTCTTGATGACGGACTTGATGGTATTCGCCTGGGCCAAGTAGGGGTAAAGAAATTCCTTCACCATGTTCAAGTCATATCGCCCCGAGTTGAAACCTAGCACCGGTAACTGGCCTAGATATTGTATGAAGCGCACTTTCAATTTCTCCGCATACGGTTTCGGTAAAGGCACATCCTGCGACTGCAGGGGCTGCGACTCGGGCTCCGACTCGGACTCGGACTCTTCATCGTCACTAAACGCTACACCCGGTATAGGAATCCGATCGTCCAGTTGGTCCAGTACGTCCTGAAACTTGGACACCAATAGTTCTGTACTAGCCGCACTGACTTCTTCTAAATACTCCATCATGCGGGTGATCAACTCATGGGAATCCCCAGTGGACACGAAACACACCGGTGCAGCGTCATAGCCAGGTACGTTGCTCGAAATAATCACACTCAGAGGAATATGGCGCTGCGTCCACTGCGTTTTCGCTGAAAACATGTCCATGGGCTCCAACAGGGCCTCAAAATCGTAACACGCCCGGTAGGGAAAATAACGTCCTGCTCCGGTATGATGAGACCCTCATCGGCCAGTTCCTGGAAAATAGTAGGCGTATTATGATACACACCACCCGGATATACTCGCTTCACAACGTTCGTACAGATTTTCTCGTGGCGATGTAAGTCGGGGGAACGGTGAAACACCCGATGGCATTGGGCACAACTGAAAGACTGAGCGTACTGGCTCATATTGTAGATCAGCGAAAAATGACTCACGCCATTGTCGTCGAACACATTGACTTTCATCGTAGAAGCATACCGTTCTGTTGAACGACGAACCAATTCAGCCACAAATGTATCCTCCTCGCATCGTAATCGGTATACAAAGATATTGATGTTGAACAGTGTTTCCACGTCATCCAAATTCTTGAACGGAACTCCACGGAAGTGCCGCTTATCCAAGTCTTGCTGTTGTAAATACTGTTCCCAATAGTCATTGGCCACTCTGTCACAACCCTGTGGGTTACACTCGTCCACATGCACGGCCAAACACCGAAACAGACATTTCCGGTCTTTGTAGGGCCCATGTCGCCCTCCTGTTAATGCATACAGGCCGTGTCGATGAAGCAACCAAGGGGGTAGTAGTACAGGAGCACCGATAGGATGATCTCTCATTTTCGTGACGAAAAATGTGACGTTGGTCACCATTTCAACAAACCATTGAATATTGGGGCGTTGCAACCGGGCCCATTCCAATGGATCCAACGTAGTCAGTTGGTCGATGAGTGGCTCCAGAGAAATCGCATCCGTCACCGTGAACGGCTGATCAAACACATAGGTATTATTGCTGGGATAATAATACCGCACCTGGTCCGTCTCCTTGTGCCGTAAAATGTACCCGAATGTCATATTCAACTTGAACGCTGTCACCTGATCTGTGAAAATATTCTCGGCATAGGTAGACAAAAACGTGAGGTCCTGCAGTCGAAAGTTATACAAGTCCAATAGACGACGGTCACGGTGAAAACAATGGCGTATGGTAGCCCAGTGACGTCGATAAATGTCCCTGACACGCTCGTCTTCAGGCAAGACTTCAACCGGAGGTGCTGCTGGGTCCCAGGGAAAATCTTCTCCACGTCTCATGCTTTCGTCTCATACAAGCGGGTAGGCAAGCAGGCAGGCAGGCAGGCAGGCAGGCAGGCTGGTCAGGTCAGTCAGGCAGGTAGTGCAATGAATACACCCCACCCCTAAAAATCGCCTCCTTTTATACGTTTTTCTACAATCCGCCATTTTGAACCCACCACCACCCACAGGCCGCCATTTTGAACCCACCACCTCCCACAGCCGCCATTTTGTCCCACCACCACCACCCACAGGCCGCCATTTTGAACCCACCACCACCACCCACAGGCCGCCATTTTGAACCCACCACCACCACCCACAGGCCGCCATTTTGAACCCACCACCACCACCCCCACAGGCCGCCATTTTGAACCCACCACCACCACCCACAGGCCGCCATTTTGAACCCACCACCACCACCCACAGGCCGCCATTTTGAACCCACCACCTCCCACACTTGCACTCAGTGACCCCTGTGACGTCACGCGAATACTCGCTTCTGATTGGCTGTCGATGTGACGTCACAGAGGTCATATGCAAATTTCTGAGGTCAATGAGGTTCAATTCACGCTTTGTATACTACTCCTGTGTATCCATCAGGTAGTTTTATTAAGTTGCTAAAATACTTTCCCATAGACTTGTGGCTATCGTGAAGCTACGTTACTGCAATTGATGTTAATGCAAATTACAAGCGTCTAGCCCGTCATTCTTAATTCAGCCGTCATCCATTAAAGTATATCCGCGTCCATAATTCAAAGACCTATTCCATATTCATATAACAGGTTTAGCACCAAATTCAAAAGGATAATCACATTTGCTGAAAAATGAACCAGTCCCAAGGTGTATTCCATGCCACGACGATCTCCCCGACCCCGTGAAACATACTCTTATCGACTGTATAGATTTTAAGATTTTATCGGTCAGCTACTCTGGAAGATCTTGTTAGTCGAGTAAAATAAGATTGTATTTTAGATTATTTTATAAAAACTTTTATCGGTCAGCTACTCTGACTAGAAGATCTTGTTAGTCGAGTAAACTAAGATTGTATTTTAGGTTATTTGAGAGAGATCGGGTTGTTGAATCAATTTTAATGTATTTACATGTTTGGTGCATTAGTTTACTGAGTTATTAACTTGAATGATTAGAATTTTGTTGATCGTCGCTATATAGCTGAAATATTGCTGAACGCGACGTTAAACCTAAATTTTCTCTCTCTCTCTCTCTCTCCTAACCAATGCGGGAGCCCCTGCTTGCCCAACCTTGAATTCCCCATTTCTACCATTCGCATAAAAGCGCGATGTACCTATTCATACAGCACAGAGTCCATGTCGTGTTCATTTCTCTATCTCGTTCCTCTTATTTCAACGATAATGATAGTGCTATTTTGTATCTGTTTAATTTGGTGCGATAGTTTTATTTTATGCAAATTTGTTCACAATACAAGCGTCTAGTTCGTTATTCATATTCAGCAATCGTACATTAAAGAATTTCCGCGTCCATACTCCAAAGTCCTAATTCATATAACAGCATTAGCACCAACTTTAAAAATATATAATAGTATACATAAAAACAGGCTAGTTTTCTGGAAGACAGAAGCGGTCAACAGTTTTCAGTGATACCAGCAAGACACCATCAGTTCAAACACTATCACATCAGTATCGCTAATCAATATTTGAACCCCTGTGATTTACGTTAAACTCGCTGTCTAGAGTATGATGCATCTCAGTCACGCTTCTCCTTAATAATGAATAATAATTGTGATTATTTATTTCTTATTACACAGGTGAGGTGGGCGACTGGAAGAATTATTTTACAGTATCCCAGAATGAAGCATTCAACAAATTATACCAGTCAGAAATGGGAAACGTTGACCTAAACGTGGAGTTTGAGATATGATACCTGTGCTGTGAGGCGGCGTATTTGTGTTGAAAGAGAAAATCATCCAAAATAGACTTGTGGGGGACATTTTGATCAACCAGATATCTATTTGCAGTTAAGGTGGTGACCGAAACCACTTTTCTCGATACAGGGCTTTATTGATTTTTTTCTACATAAAGTAGCACTTTTATACACTGCAGATACATGAAGTAAGCACCGGGGGCTCGCCATAGCACATCATGCTGCCGAAGCCAATCAAAGTGCGCTACCTTTTCATGGGGAGCCCCTAGTCTCCGATTAACAGAGAAATGATACGTAAATGCAAATTAATCACCATGAAATTGGGTCACCGGCTTATTTCCTCTTTATGGACAAAAGCTTGATTGTTTTACACTTTCCTATTTATTTCCATGTTATTTATATTAAACTAGCGACAAATGTAGTTAGGAGTTATTGATACTAAAATTTTGAAAGTACAGTCATGCTTCTGTGCAATCAATGATAGCTCTAACTTTTACCGAATGCAGACCGGTGAACTTTTTCGGACATCCAGACTAGTTGGTCAGATAATTAGCCAACCCAATTCGCGTCTCATTAGTTTCATCCATGTTTCGAATATTGAACTGACCAGGCTTTGGCTAGTTGAAAATCGGAATCCAAGATCGTGTTCCAGCAAACCCAGGCGCAAGCGCATCATCATCAGAAGAAACGCCTGCTCCAAAGAGAATTTTCGTCTTGGACCAGGCCGTTTATACCCTCCTTTTTCTAATAAGACTTCTGGTGCCGTTTCTCCCATTGTTTGTTTCCTCCTTCCAATACTGCATAGCTGATGCCTTCGCCTTTAAAAAATTGAAAATGTGTAAAAACGAGTGTTCCAGTAAACCCCGTATTAAAGTGGAAGTTTGCTCCTCTGGTCAGCTACTTAAATTGTATGTCAGATTCAACATATATCTTTGCATTCTCCCCTTTAATTGATTTTGCTGTTCGTGTCTCATGACTCGGTCTCCTCTGAACTCTAGGACGTACTTGAGTTGATTTCTTACCACTATCCCATGGTCGTATAAAAACGGTTGTTGGTTTACCAACCAGAAAATGATTTGAGTACACCAGCATGTATTTCCCCAAGTGAAATGGGTCCCGTCCCCTTCTCGTATTTGTTTCCCAACTCTTCTGCTTCTCCGGGTCGCGCTGAATAACATGGAACTGGAGCTGTTCCACATGTGAACGGGCAACCCTTTTATCTTCATAGCGTTTGTCATTCGTGCAACCTCCAACACAACATATATCACTCTTGCCCATCTTAAAGCGTTTGCTGTAACGATTCATATACTTAATGTGATCAAAATTATTTATGTCCCAACTTCTTTAACTCTGAACTTAACGGAGTGAAATAATGTATTTCTTCCTTTCAGAAATTGTGTTTTTCCAGGTTTCTCTCCTAATTGTATTTTCTAAGAACGCTTATCCCTGATGTCGAGAAAATTGTCCAAGCTGCGTTAGCAGATGGGACCGGACACATTTATCCACCAAAGATAAGATTCGTCATCTCCACAGCAAAAAGCAATTAATAATAATAATAATAAATAGATGATAATATAAAAAAACAGAGATGTATACCTGGCATGCACCAATTGTGTACTTAGATTTATTCAGTGGATTGTCTACACATTTTTGTTCAGGGAATGAGTACACAAAATGGGTTCTTGCATGGGTTTATACTTTCGTGTATGCAGGGTACAAATGTTTGTGTAGAAAATTTCTACACAATTTGTGTATCCTTGGTACACATTATTATAACAAAATTGAACAGCTACAAAATTGTGTAATCTGGGTACACGAATTGTAAACATTCTGATACACAATGCAATCGATAGATTTTGTAACATCAAAGACTTCGAAATGTAGATTAAATTCAAATTCTGAGTCATTCAGGAAATGGCATGTCCTGAAAATGTTAGAATTCATTTTTTGAATAACTTTATCTCTAATGGTACAGATATACAATGTTGAACAACTGCACTCATCAAACACAATTTTATTTCAGTTCCCACCTTTGTCACTGTAATATCCTGAATAGTTAACAATTTTCACCGATACCCGCACAGCAATATAGTTTTCCAGGAATTCAGCACGGTATTCGGAGACCATAGTAGTATATAAAACACGGTTAAAGTCAGGTTTTGCCGGGGGAGGTAACTCTTGCATCCGCCAGGGGGCGCTGTTGTGGCGGTGAATACGAGCTAGGTATGTATGAGGGTCTGGTTGAATGGGGCGTGACATGTGAACATGATAGGACATGTACTAACCTGTCTGTGGGGTTTTTCCACAATGTCGTTGACGCCCGTGTCTCTTCCGTCACCTCCCGAAGAGACACGGAGGTCACCGAGGAGACACGGAGGTCACCGAAGATGTTACGGAGGTCACCGAAGAGACACGGAGGTGACCGAAGATGTCACGGAGGTCACCGAAGAGACACGGAGGTGACCGAAGATGTCACGGAGGTGACCGAAGATGTCACGGAGGTCACCGAAGAGACACGGAGGTGCCCGAAAAGACACGGAGGTCGCCGAAAAGACACGAATGTCACGGAAAAACGTATAAAAGTGAGAATTTTTAGGGCATTGCTGCATTCATTGGCCTATCTCACCTCACCGGGACCTTACCAGCCTGAGCCACCTTCACCACAACAGCTAATACCAGTGTAGCCTCAACACCTACCTGACGAGGAGCGATTTGCCTCAGCCAGCCTGCCTCACCAGCACCCGTAAGAAATGTTTTATATAAATTTATTTATTTATTTTTGCTCAAAATGCCCACTTTCGCTACTATTCGTACTGATGACGTCACTGATGACGTGAACAGCCCTCAAATCGGGGTCTACATAATGTTTTATATTTATTTTATGAAGCTGGGATACCCCCCCCGTTTCAAAAAAAAAGTATTAATGTTTTATATTTATTTTATGAAGCTGGGATACCCCCCTCCCCCCGTTTCAAAAAAGTATTTATTTTATGAAGCTGGGATACCTCCCCCCCCCGTTTCAGAAAAATTATTAATGTTTTATATTCATTTTATGGATATCCCCCCGTTTCAAAAAAGTATTAATGTTTTATATTTATTTTTATGGGCTAGGATAACTTTACATTTAAAAAAAATTATTAATATTTTATATTTATTTATGGATATCCCCCCCTTTACATATAGAGTTTCAAAAAATTATTTTACTTCCAAAAATTATTTTTTAGGTACATGATGTGCGGGACCTCGTGTTAATTTTGTGCACCATTAGAAGTCCCCTTTCGGGATTAATTGGTTGG